>JADHZB010000456.1:0-43138 GCA_015657535.1 Nephromyces sp. MM_2019 | reverse complement strand
TATATATATATATACAGACACCACCAATAATATTGAACAGTCAAATTACTGAAAAATTGATTGCATTGGACGAATATAATTCAACACCCATAAAACAAACCTTACCAAAATTAAATAAAAACCATTGTAATTACACACACACCCATGTCACACATAAATTTGAAAACAATACTCATATACATCAATATGAAGATTCACACACAAAACACACATTTGAAGATCTACACACCACACAGACACTTGAAGATACACATACCACAGACACACTTGAAGATGATACACACACTACACACACATTTAAAGATAAACACACAACTGAAGATACACACACACATAAAGATACACATACACATGAAGATACACACACAAAACACATTTTAAAAGATACACACATCACACACACATTTAAAGATACACATACAAAACATCAATATGTGCATACACCACTTACTCAAAAAAAAACTCCATTTCCTAATTTGTTACCTACTAATTGTTTAAATAGGCCGTTACACACTTCTCAAAAAACAATCAAGAAATATAATAAAGGTAAATGAGGTATATATATATATATGTGTGTGCGTGTGTATGTGTGCGTGTGGGTGTATGTGTGCGTGTGTGTGTATGTGTGCTTGTGTATGTGTGCGTGTGTGTGTATGTGGATGTGTGTGTGTATGTGGATGTGTGAGTGTTAATTTGTATATATATATATATATATATATATATATATGAATGAGTGTTTATATATACTTAATTTTGCTTTATTTTATGAAATTATTTAATTATTAAATATTTTATGATTATACAGCAAAGCCTATAAAAAACCAAAGCATTAAGAAATTAAATAGTTTACTTATCCCTATATAGAGGTATATATATATATATATATATATCTTATATATGTAAATAAAGACATAAGTTTATTATTAACAGTTTCTATATTTAAATGAATTTCTTAGAGATGGTATTATCTACACATCATCTACACATACATAAAATGATTATTTAACTATAATGACTCTTAAATTACAAATATTTATATATAATGATATTTTTTCTTTATATAAAACAATAAGATTGAATTTATAATATATATATATTCATATATATGTGTGTGTGTTAGTAATATGGGATTGAAATTTGAAATTTTGTGTGTATTAATAAATAAAAATTCTTTAGGCTTGATAGTGTCAACTTATGAAGAAATAATTAATCAAAATAATTAATTTGTATAAATCAATTAATTAGATTTAATTCATAAAGTTCAAACAAATGTGAAATACAAATTGATTTAGTTATAAAAAAAAAAAGTTAATATTCTAAATATCTTTATATAATATATACTCAATGATTCTGATATTTATATATCAAATAAATCTGATTATAGATCAAATATATTGAAAATGTGTTTGGAAATGGGTGATGATGTGTAAAGATTTTAGATATTTCTTTTAAGGACTTTTCTTGTTTGTGGGTCTAAGAAATAGGGCCCATCAAATTTATTTGGATTGTTTGTATATATAGAAGCTTGTACCTCATCTAGTATATTGTCTTCAGATTTATTTTTCAAAATTGGGATAACAGCCCTGAATAAGTAATCACCAATAAGTGGTAAACGAGCTGTAATTAAATTGTTGTAATCTTCTTTTTGTTCTTTTGTAATCTTCAAACGTGATGTAGGTACCTTATTTGTTGTTTTTGTCTTGGTAGGAGGTATACCTAAAATACCTCCACCTGATCCCCGATTTACAATCCCAGCTAAATCACGCAAGACATTAAGGAATAAACTGCATAATGAAAACAAAGGGACTGAATCGCTGTTTTTCTTGTAGGTTTCTAGGTGTGAAATTAATGCTTCAGGGTTCATCTCGACCTCAATTTCATATTGGTTGCGGCCGCGGCCACCCAATGTGTCATCCACGATAGTACAGTCAACGCGGATCATCCGTGTTATATGCACGAATGATTGGCGGTGCCTAAGCCTCCGAAACATAGGAGTATTGCGGAGGAAATTATTAGGTAGAGTAGGTGTGCTCTCCACATTGATGGAGATGCGGAGATCAATCAGTCGCTTCCTATGCTCGTCTTCTTCTCCTTGGTTCATGTCTTTACCCATATAAATCTCGTACCTGACAAGCTTCTCCTTTATTGTAGTTTCTAATGATGGAGTTGATAGGTAATCGGAATTCATTGGATAGCTGCACCGAACCATATTAGAATCATCCAATTTGAAGAACACAGTTTCGGTATTGGCGGTTATAGGATAAGACCATTCTGGGTATGGATGTAGGGTGTTGAACGTTTGGGGTGGTGGTAGAGGGGGATTTGAATTAATTTGAAATGGTACGGCAGACAGAAGCCCCGCTGCATGGCACAATATGTTGTGGATAGAGAAGAATTGTGTTTTTGTAACGCCGGGGTCAAAGCTGTGTGGGAAGCTAGCTGCAATCAAGGCTTCGGTTTCTACTGGTAGCCGTATACGTGACATGTTATTGGTAGTGTCTGAAATAGTACCCAAGCGGCCCTCAATCTCCCACTTATCAGGGTTGTTTGGGTTTTGTGCGCGGTCTTCATAGGCCGTAAGGAGTGCCGCCATTAGTTCCTCTGCAATAGTATCTGACGGATAATGTTTCTCCTTCGATAACTCACAGAAAATTTCCATATCGACACGTTTGGGAGGGTACAAAGGAATATCTTAGTTATTGAGTTCAAACTAATATTGATGAAGCTACAAGGCCTATAACATACTTGATATCGAGTCGATTGTTACATGTTGATTGTTTTGATACTGAAAAGGATTAACTGGGCTTAACATCAAGTTGATGAATTAAATAGAAAGATAGTATTTCATATATTCGCCTTGACACATTAAGTATAAAAATAAAAAAATAAAAAATTATCTTTATACATGAAATATCATTCAAAGTTTCTATAATTCCTCATTATGTTGATATATTGATGGAATTGTGGGTATTTAGAGATATTTCAAAACAAAGTAAACAGCAATAAAATATCTATAAGTTGTATATTTTAGTTGGTTTTAAATGGCAAAATTTACCCAGTTTTGTTTTAACAGACTCCATTTCTTATTTGGCAGTTACAAACACAAAAGCTCAACTTGTTATCCTTATATGACTATTTTATTCTTAATAAATAAAATCGAATGTACGAGCCTATACTTGCAATTTTCATATCTTTTAATGGCATAAAACCAAAATTGTAACAAAGATCCATCTGAGCTAATCTTTTGAATATATTCTCAATGGAGATAGTAGTTAAATTCAATGAATTTATTTAAAAAGGTTATTCAATGATGTCAAACTATATTTATATTGTTTCCACTGTTAATTCAAAATTTTATATATTTTAAATTTCAAGGAATACCAATTGTATTTATTTAGTAAGAAAGTGTGATTGTGATTTTGAGAAATTCAGTAAGATTCAAAATCATCAAATTTACAAAAAATATTTTATGATTTTGTGTATATGTTTAAACTATGAATTATTATCTTCTTCACTGTGTTAGAACAGATTATGTAGGCTTTGGTCTTATGTTTGATTTTTAAATATGAATATTTAACAACAAAGCAACAAGACATCATTTTAGCTATTCAATTTACAAGTTATAATAAAATAACCAATAATGAGACTACACAAAGTGAGCCATTAATCTATTTGCATTTTTTTATTAAGGATGCAATTATACCTAGTATAAATTTATAGAAACTCAACTTAGCCTATAATTTTATGGCATCACCTATAATATATAACACATTTTGTAATAACATTTATCTGGTGAGTAAAAATGTATTAGTCTACCCTGATGGGTTTGTTTTTTGTATACATTTTTGTATGCTATTATTAAAGATTTATCTTAGATTAAATCATAGGTGTGAAAAAAGGAATTTAAGATGGCATAGAAATGAATTAATGGGAATTCAGCTTTTATACTAAGGCTTAGAAAATCATTGTATAAAGACAAAAATTCAGTCTTAATATTTGTATTTTAGTATTAATTTTCAAGAAAATGTTTTAATTGAAAATTTGATAAACAATATGTGTTTGCTTGATATATATTGACATATCCTAGAAAGATGGGTTTACACTTTTATCATTCTGTAATTTGTTTTAAATTTATTTTACTATTTTATCAATTTCCAAATTAGTTTTAAACTTTTTCATAATCCTTCTAATCCTTCCTGATATCAAATTTTAATAATATTTGTACCTCTTAAATTGAAAAATTAATTTTTATCAATCGTCTCAACTTCAAATCCATTATGTTAATTATCGATTATGACTCTCAAATAATTATTCTAAAATAGGTTCAACATGAAGCCAAGTTCTAAGATTACAACATCTCTATTTCAATGTGAGAGATTGAATTTCTCGATCCTAAGCTTATTAAGACCCGAATCAAGAAACGCTATCTCAATACAGATGCTTGATGAATTAAGATTACATATAAAAAACTTGAAAGAGCAACAAAAATCACAAACTCGTGCCCTTATGTTATGGAGCCCGTCAAAGAAATCATTCTGTTCAGGAGCTGATTTGAAAGAAAGGGCAAAGATGACATCTGAACAGGCAAATCATTTCGTTAACAAACTTCGTGACACATTTACCGAATTTTCCGAGCTACCTTTCCCCACGGTAGCATGTATAGACGGACCAGCACTCGGAGGTGGCCTTGAATTAGCACTATGTTGTGATTTCCGAGTTTCATCATCGAAAGCTATATTTGGATTGCCTGAAGCTTCACTTTCGATCATTCCTGGAGCTGGTGGTACACAGAGATTACCAAGGCTAATAGGTATTCAAAGAGCAAAGTATATGTCACTTACTAGTGAAAAAATCTCTGCCACAAAAGCATTACAATTTGGGTTAATTGATAACGCTGGTGAGTTTTATAAAAATGATGATGATGTGAACCCTATTAGTATTGGAAATTATAAAGGTCGTAACTCAGAGAATGATGGTGAATTCAATCAGGAAGACAGTACTAGTATTACCAATTCTACTCAAACTAATAGTTTCAGTAACTATAATAATAGCAACATCAATATCCCTAGCAATAGTAATTTCGGTGGAATAGAATATATACCATCTACTCCAATTGGAAATTTGTTTTCAGAAGTTCTTGAAACATTTTCAAAAGAAGAAAAACTTGGTTATGCTGCCTATCAAAGTGAATCTCTATGGCTAGCTTGGAAAATAATTGAACCTATATTGAAAAATGGTCCTATTGCTGTCAAGTTAATTAAATCTTCTATTGATGTGGGTGCGAACTTGGACCTAAAAGGTGGCCTAAAAGTTGAAAAAGAAAATTATAAATTAGCCTTAAATAGTCCAAGATAGATTAGAAGCATTACGTGCCTTTGCAGAAAAGCGCGAGCCAATTTTTTGTGGAAAGTAAAAATAATGTGTATTATATGATTTATAAATTTTTATAAATTCTTGAAATATATAAACATAAATAGTATAGTTGTGAATCATATACAAAGTCAATATAATTAAACTGTTTCAGCTCACTTGAAGTGAATATAAGTAATGAATCCGACTCTGAAACATAATTTAACTAGAAAATGTTGTAAATTAATAGTCGTAGATAAAGCTTATTTGTGATATAAGAATAAAAATATACTACTTGAGTACTCGTGGAAAAAATTAACTTACGTTATATAATATGAATTGGTCCTAGCTGAAATAATTTCTTTATTTTTACAAAAGGTTTTCTTAAAAATTTGTAAGCAAAAGTAAAAACATATTATTATAACAATTTAATCTCCTTTTACCCAAACAAATTTCATAAATATTTAATTACATAGGATCCAAAGGTAGAACTCAAATGAGCTGTTTGTACGTGTGCACGCATGCGTATTAATATGTATATGTGCTTAAATTGATGTATTATATATAAACTCTCGTGCTACACAATTTTATATTAATTAAACATAGACCAATCAAGGGATATAATTATCTTTAGCTTAAAGAAATATTTCGTATTCATTTAATCTATAGTCCAATGTATTACCTTGATTTTTATGTTGTATCTAAATGCTATATGTAGCTTAAGATCATTTTTGAATATGAAATTATCACTAATTAACATTATTCGAGAGTGAAAAAATTTTCTTATTTAAAATCGGTAATATCAGGTTAGAAATGAGTTCCAGGAAATTAATATTTATATATTGTGAATCATTAAGTAAAAACTCATTAAATAATTTTTTAAGTAGTTGAAAAAGTTTTTTCATAGGATTAACAGAAATTTTATTTTTCTAAGGGGTCTCTTCAAAAAAGTCAATAATTGATAATCTATTGCTTGTTGTAACTTGATGTATACAATCATGTACAGGCTGTGTATCAATATTTAGTGTTGCTTCTGGAAATCCCCTCCATGTTCCCTCTGTAAGCTCTTTAACACTATATTCTAAACCAAGCTCCTTTAAAGTTAATTCTAAGTTTCCCGCTAAGCACCAAGCAGCTACTGTTGCATCTTCAAATGTCCTAACCGTCCTTATTTGGTCCAATAAATAAATTTTAAAAGAGTATATACAGGGATATTTCTTCTCAAAATCTAAGCCAAACCATTTCACTGGGAAAAATTGAGCTTCAATTATAACCCAAGAATCATCACCAGAGAGATGTTTATTCTGTCGTAAACGATACCTCCACAATAATACATAGGCAGGTTTAGAAAGTATGATTTTACTAGAGTGATTCTCGGAGTTTGTTGAGCTTGAGCAAGAAGGTAGAGCAGAAGTGTCATTTGTTGATATACTATTATAACCATTAATAGAAGATATAGCTGAACTTATCTCACTTGAAAAAGGTGAATTTATAACTTCTTGGAGTGTGCAACAATGCCTAGGAATTAGTATTGGTTTATCACTAAATTTGATGCTTCTAGACATTATTGGTGAAGCGTTTATAGTTATAGGTGATGTTGATTGAGATAAATCGAAATTTCTTAGTGCATGGATACATCCATGTAATAATCCATTTCTACGACAAACTCTCCCATTTCTACCTAGTAAATTAGGGGGGAAAATCCAGGTTTTTTGATTCCCTGACCAAATCTGAGCGAGGGATCTCTTAACAGTTGCGGTGTTATTTGCTGTAGGATCACCCTCAAAGCTAGAATTAGGGTTTGGTGACTGTTGATATTCAGTGGAAACTACTTCGAATGTCTTATTCCAGAACTGATCATCAATTTCATAATTGGGATCTGTTGCTGGCCTTACTGTTCTTGGTTGACGATGCTTTTTTGGTTGGTTATTTGTAATGACTAATGTATGAGTGGGTGAGATATCTTTGTTATTGACCAGATTTCTAGTTGGAGAATCTAATACCATAGGTATAGGAGTCTCAGCGTTGGGTCTCTTACGTTTTTGTACTGTGTTGTGTGTGGGTTGTGGTGGGCTATTGATAGGTAAAGATATAGCTAGTGTAGCTGCATGTGATGAAGAGTGATTCAGGTGTGTCATTGAAGACATCTTAGCTCGTTTGGGACGCATTTGTGGTGCAATTTGTACTTGATGATCGAAATTGTTTACTTTCAATCCTGTTGAAATATTTAGATGTTCCTTCTGTATTTCAGTTGTTTCATTTTGGGCCGTAGTAGATATGTTTTGTGAGAGAGTAGGTATGATCATAGAATTTGTGTCCTTCTTAACTATCTTAGTTGCATTTTCATTTCTACGTGTGCTCATTGTAGAGAATCCTTTGAATGGAAAATAAGAGAGCAGAGAATGCATTTCTAGGTTAATAAACGAGTTGTCGGCATATAGAATGCTTCGTTTCTACTGGAATAAAATTTTATAATTTTCTAATGTGCCTGTATTTGGGTTATTAAATATTACCGTCTATGTGTTAGTTTGTATGAGCAAAGATTAGTTCCTCATACAAGATCATTTTATATAATATGTTGTAGTTATGTATAAATAGATCGATTTCGTTGTCTGGCTATGAGTATGTATCTAGGAAGTTGATGAGATAATGTTGTTAAGTATATATATATATATAGTGTGGCATATTATGTTTGTGTTGTAACATGTAAAGATGTGTAAAAGTGTTTAGGTATTCCTTTTTTCTTGTTATAAGGAGTTATATTTCTTTTGGTAAACTACTTTGGTTTATATTGTTTATAGTACAGCGTTTCCACAAAAATAAATTAATCCTATTAAATTTATTAATAGCCTATGAATTCTCACAAGATGAAATATACTCACAGTCAGTAGTATATCTCTAATTAATACAGAATTATAAACCTTAATGGAAACTATATATTTTCTTACTATTATACTGGCGTGCTTATATTTACTATATTCAAGCCATCATTATATTTCAAGCATTTGAAAATAATTTTAAGAATTATGAGGTAGTAGACTCCTCCTGTGAAATGTTTATAAAAGTTTGTATAACCTAATTAATTGTGTCACCTTAACCAAAAAGGGGTGCAGCAAACTTTATGGAAAGAATTTGCCTTTGGGTTGGCCTTAGAATGATGGAAGGTGTGGTTGTGATTATTCATGTTCTCTGAATAAAAATCATGGGAGTTATTAATGTGTACATTAGCAGTAAGTAAAATTGTGTGCGCTCATGAATTTGTAAATACAACTGAGGGTTTGAGAGATCTAGTTATGAATCGTTATAGAAGGTGTTATAGATCAAAGGTGTTTATTAAGATCATTTACAGTCTTCAATCAAAACCATAAACACGAAGAGTGTATACAGCTCTTATAGATGTCTAAAAGGTAGAGTTTTCAGCATAAATAAAGTGGAATTGTATATATATGTAAATTTCATAAAAAGGGATGAGCTACTTTGTTTGGGGCATATGAGTGGTCTAAAAAAACTCATCATAATTCAATACTCATATGTCAGTGTTAAACAACTATGCATCTAAATAGATATGGTGCTTTATATTTTATATTTGTAAAAATGTATGCCGTGATATATATATATACATATATATATATATATATATGTTCATGGGTATATGTGTGCATGTGGATATATTTATACGTGTGTATGTATAATTCAGATGGTATGGGTATATAGAGATGAGTGAATTTATTTGTAGATGTATATGTGTGTGAGTGTATAGTATTGTGTGATTATATGTGCATATAATTGTATGAAAGTGAATTTGTATAGTTATAGTCATGTGTGTAGAAATGTGTGTACATTTGTAGCTGTATGAGTGCTCATAGAAGAAGTATACGAACCTATTCCAAGAGAGGTGGATCAAATACGTTGGAAAATTTGTTGAAAAATGATTCAAATCTTAACAATTAGTATTCAAGTGGGTATATATGCAGGATATTTTGGAAGTGTTATGAGTTATATATAAAAGCCAAGGGTATAGACATGATGAGGGGCTCTATGTATAATATTAAAAGTATGTGAGATGCAAGAATTGCGGATGTAAATGAAATCATAAAAATGTGTGTTAGTCAATAAATTGTGGTGTCAAAATGTTGGTATAGATTGTTGCTTCAATTATATGTGTGTTCTAAATATGTGTTTCATATGTGTTTCATATGTATTTCATATATGTTTCATATGTGTTTCATATGTGTTTCAGTGCGTATAAATACTTGTTGGTATATGTATATGCTTGACTGAACTAATGTATAAATTTGTTTGGGGTGTGTGTGTATATGTAAATTTATTAATTTGTGTTTATCTATGTGTTTGTTGGAGGGTGTGTTGCTAAACTGATGTTTTTGGAGGGTATAGGTATACATATATATTATATTTATATATTTTTGTTTGTGTGTGTTTCGGGTATAAAAACATTTGCGCTTGTGTATATAAATAGAAACTTGTTGGCATTTATGTGTTTGTGTGTATATGTGTTTGGTTGTATCTTTTTAAGGGCAAAGTGTGTATAAAATTTAATATGTATTCAAAATGTGCTATATTTTACGTTATGTATGAGTTTAAATATCTAAAATGTCTATAGTATGTGTATATATTTGCTAAATTAAGTCATTTCAAACTTGTGTGAAAACTTCAAAAATTGGCTTAATAAATCTTTGCAAAAGCTTAAACATTAGTTTCATATATAAATATATATATACATATATGTAAGTAGTATTGTGAGTAAGTGTTTACTGAGCTATAGTGTTTGTGAGCCAATAGGTGATGGTTTTATTTAATATATATACTAGTGTGTGTTAACTCCATGATTGTGCGAGTGCTGTATGTAGCCTTATGTGCGTTGGTGATATAGTATAAAGTTATGTTTAATGTTGTAGTGTGGTGCGTGTTTAGAGTTGTAGAAACACCTATCAAGTTAAAAAATTAAGATCTTAGAGTCAGTTATGGAACTCAAAGCATTAAAGTGTGGGCATGTTATCATGTTTGTGAGTGGACATTAAATTTCATGCATGTGCACATAGGTAGTCTGTGCGTGTGTTATACAGTATGTATGAATTGTTTGACATGTGCATGTATATTCAGTAGATAATAGGTGTGTTAATATATATATATATTACTGAAGCAACTTGTGTGCTCTGAGTGAATAAATATGCTATGCACGTCCGTGTATATTACATGTGTGTGCCCATCCTGTGTGTGTTATTATCTAGTGTGAGCGCTCATATATTGAGATCATGTGTGTTTGCTGAGTATACTCATAAGTTGTGTATATATAGATCCTATGTGTGTGTTTAGTTTGAGATGTATGCATGTGACTTTTAAAGTAAACATTTAATTATAGATGATAGTGTGGGTGTAAGACTTAATTCTTTGTGATATTTTATATAAACAAAGTACATAGTTTAAATACAAGTAAAACTAAGCTTAAGATCTGTTTAATCTTTAACTCGACTACTTTAACATTTAATTTATTATAGTTTGAGTGTAATTTCAAATAGACCAGCTGAGTTTGCATAAAATTTATAAAATCGCAATATCGATAAAAAATTTGTCACAAAATGTAAATACAATAATAGGTATGCATATAAAATATATTATAGATATGTATATGTTGTGGCGGATAACTTTAAATTTTAATGAGTAATCTACAAATATTTGCCATAATTTGAATTACACAAAGCTTTTGTAAAAGCATTTGGACGTGTTTTCAGTTAGCTAGATGTTATTTATTTGTGTTTATAAGGCCTGTTATGAAATTTACTTATTTCAATCAAGATGCATATGTGTATTTAGTATAGGGTTGGATAAAACTTGTTACTTTAATTGTGTTATGTTACTTTGTGTCTATGTAAACTAATTTGGAAATATTGATGAATTTTAAGTTGTTTTATATAATAAATAATTCATATGCTCAAAATGACTTTATTATTATTTTTTTTAAAGGGAGTGTAGTAAGGTGTACAGATAAAGGTTATAATGTTGACTAATTTATACATTTATGTATATATATACAAATGGGTTATAAGTGTTTGTATTTAATTTTAGGATAATTTTAGATTTTGTTTTTTAGCAAGCATATAATGTGTACTTAATTCGCTTATTTTATTATTCACATACGCCCATATGTGCATTGTGATAATTTATATCCACAAGATTTTGTAATTACAATTGTGTATAAGTATTTTAGTGAGTCTTAAAAGTCTATGTACAGCATTGTGTTTAATGCGTTTGTATATAATGCATACAAAACATGTATAATGTGTAAAGGAAGATATTTGACATGCTTGTAGGATGTAGGAGTGAAGTTTAACAGAGTAGAGGAATGTGTGAATTTAAAGTTTGTAAATAAAGTGTGTGCAAACTGTAATTAAAATGTGATTAAAGTGTGTAAAAGATGCGTAAAGTGTTGTGGTTCAGAATAAGATAAACTCCATTACTATTGCTGAGTGATCTGCATGCACATCCAGCTATTTGTAGTGATACACACATACATATAAGTATGTACATGTAGATGTACATATTACGTATACATGTGTACGGATACTTTCGAAACGTTGTGGGTGTGTTATATATATAGGGGCTCAAGCATACACTAACTTTTTCTTAGTTTATAAGCTTACACAAAAACTATTTTTCGATTAATCTCGAGAAAAGCAAATTTTTAATTCAAATCCTGTATCCATCTCTAATTTTATTAAGTTCATTCAATGCTAGTGAACCCCAAATTTCCTCCATTTCATTAGTTTGTGTAATTTAAAACTGAAAATACAGACAAGATACCTGTAAATAACACTCTTCTCTTTACTATTTTCAAATATGGTTATCCCAATCAGGAGATTTGTACTGAACATACCGATTTTGGTACGTACAACTCGACACTATTCAACTTCTTCTCCTTTTCAATCTTTGATGGATAGTTCGAAAACCATTGAAACCGTAGGGCAGAATACACGAGAATCTATGCCTGAAAAGCTGTATCGATGGGCCGATATCACAGGTTTTCTTACGCGCTGGAATAGCCGTAAAGCTTGGATTCTAGACCTTGAACCAGCAAGTCGTCTAGGAGTCACCATGATTACAGAACATGAACGTAAATTGGCTATTTTTATGGTTACAAATAGTTTTATCTTGTTCTTCTTATCTATCTATTATTGGTACCACGCTCAGCAACACTTTCCAATTAAGCCACCTTCACCTGCACAACCCGATTATGGAACTCTGGACATAAGAAGAAATGATTTCAATTGGCACAGTAAGCTGCCACTAATATTTCCCCGTGACAGATGTAAAGAATGCCGCTGGCTAGAAACAAATTGCAAAAGAGCCTGTTTCGATAAACTCAAAGCAGAAGGACGTAAATTTTGGGTTAACGGTAGTGATGGGCCTCTTACTAAACCACGTTTCAAATTGGAGTCTCCTCACACTCACCACCACTGATTAGTATAGATTGAGTATACTCAAGCACGCAACAAAAACCTTAGCACCCCCTACAAACCTTCTTGCTATAATCTTTGCATCGCCTCTCACACACTACTACGAAACATCAAATTTAAACATCACCTCACAATCAACGCAAGAACCAATTTACAATACATTATCAAATTATTTAATATGCTCAAACTTAAACGAATAAGCGACTCCTTAAGGACTATATGAATTATATGTATATTCAATTTTATTCAATTTCAATTTCTCTTTATTTTTTTTAATAATCCATTTTAGACTTTTCTAAAAAGATATAATTGAGGTTTAGATCGTGCTTTAATTGTTTTAGTTAATTTTAGTAGCTACACATTAACTATACCTTCAACTATCTTCTTTAATTGTCTCGAAGTAATTTTGTTTTTATTACATTCTTGTACTATTCTACTAAGAATACACTATAATCTTGATTATTCACTGAGTAATAATCATCTTTATTTATATTAAATCCAGATGAGATTCATTACTCTATATTGTTCAATGCTACATATATTTATAGAGATATTAATTTATGGGCATTTATGCTTATTTGATATCTATTGCAATTTTATTAAGCTTGTATAACTTTACGCTTTAACCATTAAACATTCTACGGTATAATGTTTCATTTAGTCAAACATTTCCTATTGTTACTCTTATCTAATTCTTACTTAAAAATCACCCATTTAACCTCTAGCTAACATTTCCAATACAAACACAGGTTAAAACACACATAGAATTCAAGTATCAATCTCAATATTGTTAATAATTTGATATAACATTCCTAGGCCTATTGAATAAATGTTAACAAATTTTGATTGGTGTTCATAATCTTATTCCACCAAAGTATTGTGAATAAAGAATGTTTTACTATGATAAGTGCTTCTCAAAACTTTGAGGCTCCATATAAATTGAATGTGTTTGATTCCTTTTATATTTGCGTTTGTTTGATATCACTATCCTATTTATGTTGAGATTATTTAAGATATCAAGGTGTTCATGTGTTGATTAATATATATTTACAGATTGAAATGTTCAGATATTCTGGGTGAGTGCTTATGGAGATTGGGAAAGTGAGTCTATAAACAGTATACCAAAATGGCATTTATGTATAACGTATGCAGCATGTAGGTTATGTTTTGAAATTTTAAATTTTTGTTGATATACTAGTATATCCAATATATTGGTATCTATCCTTTTTCTCAATTATTGGAAGGGATGAAAATTAAACCTATTCAGATCTTGTTACAAAAGAAACATTTGAATGATAAATTCTATAAACATAACATACTAACACCTCTATTTTCATACACCTTCAGCTTTTATAATAAATAACCATTCAAAGTCTTGTTCAAAATTCCATAAATAAATCAATAATATGTAATATTATTGTCTGAATTAAATAACGAACATGTATCATAACAAACAATTTCACAAAGCCAATCAAGCACACATGTTAATATAGAGTCTCGGGAATATACCATAATAGAGTTACGCAAAAAAATAAAAATTAATTTGCAAAAAGCACACTTTTATAAGAACAAAACAAGGGTTAATTTCAAAAAGTGGGATTATCTTTCACAGTTGCCATAGCATCCAAAAAACAATTATCGTTTTTGCATATTTCAAGATAAAACACACACATAGGAGTAAAAAATATACAACAACCCAGACAGATTCATACACAACTAGAAAATCGTATAAATATACATGTTAAGATTTAACCACAGATTTTATAAATAATAAAAACAAACTAGATACTCACATTCTAAAGCACATATAAATAATATATATAGATATATATATGTTGGCATTTTCTACAGTTACACACGCGCTCAAAAGTTTAACAATCCACTCAAAAACAAACAAATTAAAATGTCAATTGCATTCAAATAGATACACTCTCCTCACTGTTACACCCAATGGATTTTTAGAAATCGCACTGAAAATTGCTGTAAATATATCTATTTATTCACATTCTCACTGACGTTTTCTGAATTTTTCGCAAACTGCACACTCAAATAACCAATTCCCCACGCAGCGACTTTCCACTTGTAAAACATACATACAAGTAGAGTTTGAATTATTGGTTAATTCAAATTTTAGAGGATGCTTTAGACTATAAATACATGTTAATAGCTGCTAAAATATCAAAACTAAAGAATTTGATATTTTTTAAACACATCTTCTATAATCACTTCATAATCACTTCATATCATCTTCACTCAGTCACTCTCTTAGTTAACTACTATTGTTCCCAACAAAATCATCTTCTTCCCATAAAGTCATGTAAAGTATGATTTCACCCCAAAGAAGTACATATACGATCAAAGCACATTAGATTAAGCTTAATTGTACCAAAAATTTTATATCTGAGAATACTTTGTAAGATATTTTATTCCCTTAAATTTACGTCTTTTGAAACTATTTCCGTACCATTACTTAAAGTTATTAGATTTATCTACCAAAGGTAAGTAACAAAATTCATAAATCCCTTCATGACGAATACATTTGTTCATATGCAGTATGTATGAGTAGATAAAAATTTGTTCATGAAGATAAAAACATGGATGTATAGATAAACTTAGTTATACTTAAGAAGATGCACACCTTTATGTATTCATAACACGACGTGTGCCTAAAGTTAAGTATACACACCTGCTTATAAGTGATGTGTACCAATCATTTAATTCCTTACTTATTGAATTTGCTTTAAAAGACCATGCTGTGTAAATCTTTACTAGATCATGATTTGCATGACTCGTTCAATTGTTCCTAGTATATATATTATACTTTTGTTATATTTCTGATAAAAGCCAATTACTTAGCATTGGCAATTCCTTGATTTATACACCTTATCTTAATCAATATCTGATAAGAAATCTTTATAAGTAGAAACATTGTTTCAACTATGATATTGATAATTATTTTTACGTGAACATAATTGCAAATATACATATATATACTTGCACATTTCAGGCCAGATTGAAATAGAATATAATTTTTTTGATAAAAATGGATTCAGAGCCAGTGTTGAATGCACAATCAACTTTAGAATCACTAGAAGAATCACTCGATTGGGAGTTATGGAAGGGAGATTTTCCTTTTTGGAAGCATGCAGTGTCAGGGAGTTGTGCGGGAGTTATGGAGCACGTTGTCCTCTTCCCATTAGACACTATCAAGACACGTGTGCAAGCTATGAAAATATCCATTCTCGATAACTCTTCCGACAGTGGTGGAAGTCATACAGACCTCAAAAGAAACATTTCACCTCAATCTCGAGAGCCAATACCACCTATATCATCTACCCAGCGCTCTAGGTTCATGAGCCGGTTTGGCTACAGGAGCTTTCAGAGGGGAGAACTCAGAACTGCTATCCAACACTTGATTGAAGAAGGAGGCCCAGCACGTTTTTTCAGAGGCGTTACTGCGATAACATACGGCTGTGTCCCTGCACATGCCTGCTATTTCTCGGCTTACGAAATTACAAAGTATCACCTAGGAGTTGGCTCTGGTAACGATTTCTTAGCATTACAATCAGCGGCTTGTGGTGCAGCCGCCACAATGAGTCATGACTTTATTTTAACACCCATGGACTTGGTGAAACAAAGATTACAATTAGGTTGTTACAATGGCCCTTTGGATTGCATAAGAACAGTCTTTAAGAATGAGGGATATTTGGCCTTCTTCCGCAGCATGCCCACCACCCTTGTAATGAATATACCGTTCGGTGCGGTAACTGTCTCAGCAAATGAGCTTATGAAACATTTACTAGGGATCTCTAATTATAGCTCACAAGATTATATAGAAACACACAACAAGAAAAAACAAAACTATATCAACCATAATTCAAATGAAACTACTCCTTCGGAGACTCCTAATGAAGTCCCAAAATTAAAAACAATTAGCTCCACTAACTTAATTATGCTATACTTTGTGTGTGCAGGTTAGCTGAACACACTTAAATGATCTTGTATATAACAAACCCTAGTATACATTGTTAGAAAAAATAAATTCAAAATTGACTCTAAGGATTAGAATAACATTAGTTACCTAACTTTAGAATTTCGTATTTTCCTCTTGAGCACACAATAAGGATATATGTGTCACATAATTATTTTATTTTGAAGGCTAATTATTTTTTATTACTTAACAAATAGGATTAAGTGGAGGCTTAGCTGGATTTTTTACAAACCCACTTGACGTTATTAAGACTCGTTTACAAACACAAGATATAGAAGTTCAAAGAGTAATTCATTCATGAATTATCTGACTTGTATATCCTTAATTTGATATTTTAAGAAATTAAAATAATTTCAAACCCTAAATACGCTCCAATCCATTACCTTAAAGCGTATATAATCATCTAACTGACTAAATAATAAATTTATTGAACCACCTGAACTATAGGAACAAGCATTTAAGACTCATGGCTCTAAATTACGTATAAGCCCAACTGCTTCGATGAAGTATCGCTCATTTACATCCACAATTAAAACTATGTGGGCAGAGGAAAGGCTATTTGGATTCTGGAGGGGAACTTTTGCAAGAATGGCCTTGAGTATTCCAGCTACCGCTGTTTCATGGGGTAAATAGATTATCTGATTTTCATTTATGACATAGATATAACCTTATTACACAATCTTTACTTGATATATATATATTCATCTACACCAACACTTAAGGCATTAATAAAAATAAATGTATTTAAAGATTTGAACATTTAAAAGATAAACCCATGAACCTATATTAAAGCAAATCTTGCATAAATTATTTTTGCAGGAACTTATGAAAGTGTTAAATACTTACTCACCTCCAACTCTTGAACACTTATTTTGTTACCTCTTTTCATTAGATCTAAAAATATCTATTATTACACAAAATCGAATAAGCCTATCATATTTGAAAAGATTACAGAATTAAGTATGTCTTTTGATTAATCATGATATAACACTTGTTGAAATTGGCTCAAAAGTTAAACAATTCGAAAATATAGCGCTTATTTTAATTCTACTTTCTTATTAACGAAAGTTATATTAGCAATTAACTTTTTTAATTTATCAATACTCCTAGAATTTTTTGGTTATATTTAAAATTCTTTACCATATACACTATTACTTTATAATGAGTCAAATAATATAATCTGAATTTTAAAGTAACATACTAAGCTAAATAAGTTATCACAACAAAGAGTTGTACATATCAGCTCATATAAATTTATCATTTTGTGAACTAAAATCTACGAACCACACAAACTTGGAATATGCCAAATTAATCCGAAATATTTACACATCCAACACTGTGAGTATGAAATTGGGTTGAGAAGGAATAATTTAACATTAATATAAGTTATCATAAATACCCTGTTTTTTGTACATAGAAAGAGTCTCAGACATATGATGACCTGTATACATTGTTAATTTAGTTAAGTTTACTTTGATTTGTAGGTATTGATACTTTAAGCTGTGCATATGTATGTATACATTAAAAGCACATGCCAAAGATTTATATACATATAATCATTGATGTTTAGAGATATGAATCCAATGCATCATATAATCTAGGTATAAGATAATTTTTAATAAGATGAAGATGTATTATTAATTAGAAATAACTAATTTAGACTTTTCTTTTTCAAAGGTTATGAAGGATAATATAGACGTTTAAAACATATATAGTAAATGCCAATATTTGAGGAGTGTATTAGTGGTTGAACACATGATTTATTTACATTTGACTCTTTCGATTTTTCTTGCTATCTATATTATACGATTATCTAATTTTTTTAATTCAAATTTCTTTATTTGTTTCTTGCAATATTTGTTCAATTTCTTGCAAGTGCCGTTTATCAATCATCATTAAATCGGCCTGAAACCACATGAGTGTCTCAAAATTTTGAATAAATATTGGGCTGATTTTTGGAAACAAACACTTACATCCATAGTTGCTTGAAGTTCAGATATATATGAGGAATAAAGTAACCTAAGAAACATTTGATTTTACATATTAATTTCTATGATGATATTAATAAATTATTTGTATCTTTAATAAATGAAATAAAATTTTAAAGAGGCTATATATTATATTTTGATAAAGCAAAATCAATCGATTAATTATTTACATTTCAAAATATACATAAATATGATAAAGTTACTACCTATATATGTAAACTTATGTAATTCTTAAAAAGGTTTTCATAGACCAAATCTTCATTTAGGGCTATATTGTCAAGTGTTTCATTTTTTATCAAAGGTAACATAGAAAACTTACGATAACAAAACAAGTAAGAAAGAGATAGAAATCGTAATCATTTTAGCTATCCTAGGAAAATAAATGTGGAAGATGATGTACTCAGATGCTTCTTTTTCTGGTGACTTGAATTTCATCAACTCCCATAGATGAGCAGATGATAATATTAATATTGAAAAGTTAATGATAAACTGTGTAAATATAATAAATATGGAATTATATGAGAAATAAAAAAATCTAAAAATGTGTAATTTAGCTAAAATTCTGGTGTTTTGTAAAAGTGTGTTATTTTTTTTAATTTTGGGATTGTCTAAAATATTCAAAAATGTGTTAATTTTTATTTAAATTTTAGGATTGCACAACACTTTCTAAGTGTGATGAATTTCTGAAATTATTTAAAATATTGAAAAATGTATAATTCTAGTGAAGCTCTAGGATGTTTAAAAATGTAAAACTACAATCAATTTTGGCATAAATTATTTACTACTGCTTGAAATGAATTTCTTAGAGAGTTAAAATTAAAAATTTAGCTTTGTAAAAATGTGTAATAGTGAAGCAAAAATTGAAATTTCAATTCACACGAAAAATATCTTGGGGAGAGTGTATTTATTTATTCATGGAAAAATTATAATTTATACAGAGTAAAATTTAACTTTCCCAAACATTTATTTATTTAAGATGTTATTAATTTAGGTGTTCAAAGTATAAATTATATATGTTATCCCTACAAATCAAAGCAAAATTTATATATTAAAGTCACACCAAATGTGTATAACTACTCCTAAACTGACATATGCGTAAGCTTATGTAAATATACCACTTAATCATTTATTCAAGATAGCATTGCGTTAAAACATACACACATATATACACATATTTACGCACTAAATATGCAAACATTTATGTAATCGTTTTTATAAAGTATTGGGAAAATTAATTCGAAAATATATTCTACATACATATATTTGTACAACTTACATCCATATTTATAACACATCTCACTCATATATATATATATATATACATATAACATGAACATGAGAATATATACATAATAAAATTATATACAGATGTATATAAGTTCTATAGAATATATATATATAGCATACACATATATAGCGATATGTTATACAACTTACAAACACCAAATTACAGGGTCTTAGGCTATCTGGATCATTCTTATACACTGAAATTAAGCCGCCTACACCCGTTAATAAACTTAATATAGAAAATGATGAAAAAACAACTGCAGTTGTCCAATGCGTAGTGTGTAAACAAATATGAAAAACAAACATAATTGAATAATAAAAACAAAATGAAAATAATATAGTTGAAATTGTTTGGCAATAATTTCTAGTTGGAGATTTGCTTTTCATTTTTATGCGGAATAAATTTCAACTAATTTTTTTTTTTTTAAGGAAAAAATAAGCTTAATTTCAAGTAATTATGTGTATTTAATTAGGCTTTTAAGTAATTATACAAATGTCTAAGTTGGTTTTATTTATAATATATTTATTTCTCAATTATTTTGATACTTATTATATTATGTAATTATTATTTCATGTAAAAATTTGATCATATGATATAAAAATAATTGTAAATTCAGCTTGTATTGTAATGATGATATTACTATAACTTAAGTTGCTTTTTAATTTATAATGGTATGCTGTAATTTTTGTGTGTAAAATATTATATGCATGTGAAAACTTTTTTTGTGTAAATTTTGTGTGTAATATTTTATTATGTATATTTAGACAATATGGTAAGGTTTATTGTGTAGACACATTATAAATTGGTAATGTAGCATATATATAGTACTGGTAAATAGATTATAAATTTAGGTATTGTGGTGATTTTACTTTTAGTGTAAAAAGTTATATGCATTTAAATGTTTTTATGATATAATTTTTGTGTGTGAAATGATTTTATATACATTTAGATCATATCATATTTTACCTCTAGTGTGTACGAATTTGTTATAAATCTAGATTACACGACATAATACAAATCTAGTGTGTGTGAATGTGTCGTAAACTATGATAAAACAATAAGATACATATACTAGGTAAATTCTTACAAGTGTGCCTATTAAGATAAGGTGATAATGTGTGTTTTATCTTAATTTCAAAACTTTATCTTAAAAGATGTGTGACAAATAGTCAGACAGTTAATTTATATCTAGTGTGTATATATAAATTACTCAATATTTTAAACACACAAAAAAAGGTTAGAAAATTTCATTAGCATACTAGTACATATTAAACTTGTGCTTATACACAAATTTATAGCTTTAGACTAGGAGCCTACGAGTGTGTGTGTATGTGCTTTGTCACATTTTGTGTGCGGTCTGTGTGTGTGTTATTTATGCGTGTTTTGTATGTCTACTCTGAATGTGTGTGAATAAGTGTTAAGTGTATATGTGTGGGTTAACTTAAAGCCCGTGTGGGCATTTGCCTAGATAGACCTAGTGAAAAACTTAATTTGTGTATGGTATAGTTTTGACTTGGTGTGTGTAAAAGTGTGCTATTACATAATACTAATTTAATTTGACATTAACTTTACATATACATAAACACATCTGTATGTGTGCGGGTACCATGAATTGTAAAATTTTAGGAGGCATACGATCACATTAAATAAAACTTAATGCTTTAACTCACTTTTACAACTCAAAATGTGATACATATATGTATATATATATATATAATTATTTTAACACACTATTCTTAAATACTACATAAAACTCCACACAATTATTAATTTATTCTCAAAAATTACACACACTTGCACTTTCCAACTCTCTACACAGCATCAATCTACCAACCGTATCCAGCATTTCTTTTAAACCAAATCCCACACACTTTAAAAAAATATTTACACATAGAGCCCTTCACAAACTATTTCTCTATACTTCCCATACACATATCTACTTAGACCAACTCCCAACATTCTCTACACCCCTCCAACCACTTCCACACACAACTCACTAGATCAACTACCCCTATATCTACATAGGCCACCCTTTAACATATATACATATATACACACATCCATAAAGGCGACACCTAAACATACATATCTGTATAGGACCCCCCCATAATATATATACATACACACAAATACATATAACTGTATAGCTAAACGCTTTGGTGGGAATATACAACTCACCAGGCCAACCTCACACATACTTAATAGTGTGTACTAGATCCGAACCCTTTCAATACGAATATAAACATTTTTGTCGGCTAACTTAACCTGGTATATCTTTGTGTGTATATGAGTGTGTTTTAAATCCACTCTATCATACCGCTAATTTGGTGTGCTCACACCTTTATTTTTAATGTACATACATACTTTGTGATTATACAAAACTCGTCCAATATGTGTTAATTTGATCAAGTAGTTATTCTTATACAAACATTTTCCCTATTCCTATACATCTACGAATACAAACACATAAGCCGCTTATACATTTATTTCTTTACACACACTCATCTATGAGTATATACACACTATACCTCCTTTTGATATACACACACTCACAACATCACCCTTTACACACGCTCTTAATTGTTTTTAGTAAAGATGGTCTTAGCAGAATTAAGTACAAGAATAACCGGAGCGTTAAAAAAGCTCCATACGGCGACTGTTATTGATGAGGCAGTAAGCTTGATGATCTTCAAATACAAGCACTTTCATATATACACCCTAAACACACCCACTACATATCTCCCCTCTACACACACACAAACATACTACACACACCTCCTACACACACACACACATATTTTCCTAGATAATCGATGAAGTTTTGAAAGATATTTCCTCCGCTTTAATTCTTTCGGATGTGAACGTCCATTACGTCAAAGACCTTCGAAATTCAATTCGTAAAAATGTGATGAGTCAAATGGATGCACCGGGGGTAAACAAGCGTGGATTCATTGAGAAGGTACACACACACACACACACACACACACACACACAAACACACACACACACACACAAACAAATACACACTCACACACAAACATACATACATACATTCATACATAATATATACAAAAACTTACACTTTGAAAAACTATACATATATATATACACACACATTCACTTCGAAACACAATATATGTACACGCACACACACACATTGATACATAATATTTATATATATATGTATATACCAAACTCACTTATCTATACATACAAAATTATCTCTTCCGCCCCCATACATCCACCACTATACACAAGAATTGCTAGTGTGTATAACTTCCGTCACTATATATACATATTTATATGTGTGTGTACATTTATATATATACATCTACACACATACTTCATTCTGTGTGTAGAGTGTTTTTGATGAAATAACCAAGATTATTACGCCCAAAAAAACGCCATTTGCCCCCCAAAAAGGCAAATCAAATGTTATATTATTTGTTGGCCTACAAGGGTCTGGTAAAACAACTACTTGTACAAAATATGCTTACTTTTATCGTCGAAAAGGTACACACACAATTATATATGCAGCTACACACACAATTATTTAAATATACAGCTACACACACAATTATTTAAATATACAGCTACACACACAATTATCTATACATGCAGCTACACATATAGTGAATTATATATACAGCTACACAATGAATTAAATCTGCAGCTATGTACACATATCAATAACATATATGAACCAATTACATATTTTTTAGATATAAACACATGAGATATATATACACATTTTACTATTACACATTTTTATAGGGTGGAAAACAGCCTTGGTGTGTGCAGACACATTTCGTGCTGGTGCCTTTGATCAACTTAAACAGAATGCCACCAAAGCTAAGATTCCCTTTTATGGAAGGTTACACACATATTACAACCCCACACCTTACACACCCTATACATACACTCTCAAAACATACACACTCTACGCACACACTCTCGACACATAAACACCTTACACAGATCCTACACATATTTTAAGCGTACACACATAAAAATACATACAACTTTAGTTTGTGTATGTAAATAAAAATAATGAAACGCAATACTCCTTTATTTACATATAACCTGTGTGAAAATCCCAACACCCCCAACATAGAATTTATACTATATATATATATATATATATATATATATATGTGTGTGTGTAGTTATGTTGAAACTGACCCTGTAACTATTGCTCTAGAAGGTGTAGAACAATTCAAATCTGAGAAATACGAAATTATTATCGTCGATACATCTGGAAGACATAAACAAGAAGAATCATTATTTCTAGAAATGAAACAAGTGTCTGAAGCAGTGGTATGTACACACATTTACACATATAATGTGTATGTGATATATATGTATACATTTACTCTCACAATGTGTGTGTGATATAGTACATACAGATGGTATAGATACAAACATACTTTATAGTTTATGTATATGTTTCACACACACTGTCTAGGGTATATAAGAATACACACATATTATATAATTTGAGTATAGGTTTACACACTATATTTCCTTATACACCTTTGAATATTACTTTATGGGATTATTATATACTTCAAATCTTACCATAGCGATACATGTGTGTTTATATATATTGTGTATATATTATAACGTTTTGTGTGTATATCTATAAATATCGTGTATATATAATAATATGTATGTGTGTATATATATTGTATCCACATTATAATGTGTGTATCTATATACATTGTGTATATATAATAATGTGTGTATCTATATACATTGTGTATATATAATAATGTGTGTATCTATATATGTAGTGTATATATAATAGTGTGTGTGTTTGTATATATATATAAAGTGTATGTAATATGTGGATCTATATATATTGTGTATATATAATAACGTGTGTATGTGTAAAATTTAGAATCCTGATGAGGTTGTATTAGTTATGGATAGCCACATTGGCCAGGCTTGCCACGACCAAGCCCAAGCCTTCCATCGCACAGTAAATGTTGGTAGTGTAATTATAACAAAATTAGATGGCCATGCTAAGGGAGGGGGTGCTCTATCTGCGTAAGTTATGTGTGTGTGTGTGTGTAAGGGAGGGTGAGGCGGGAAGTTGTCATTTGTGTGTTATGGAGGGGTAGGCGGGAAGTTGTTACGTGTGTGTAGGAACGGGGTTGATAGGTGTGTGTGGAGAGATTCTATAGACAGTGTGAATTTTATTTTTGAAATATCTATATATATAACATTTTAATTTGTGTGTAAAACACCTTACGCACATATATTATTTTTACATTTAATTAGTGTTGCGGCTACACAAGCTCCAATTACATTTATTGGAAGAGGTGAACATTTTGATGAATTTGAAGAATTTAAACCACAATCTTTTGTTTCTCGGTTAATGGGTAATAGACATACACACACAAGCAACCTACCTGCATACACACACATTAACCAAACACTCTAAATCTTGCTATAAATACACACACATACATACGCTCACATTTTATAACCCTTAAATCCCCTCATTATTTTACACACTATTAGGTAGGGGAGATATGGGTAGCCTACTCAAAACAATTAATGAGGTTGTAACACAGGACGCTCAGAAAGATTTAATTGAACGCCTCTCCAAAGGCAAATTTACTATGAGAGATTTATATATGCAACTTGAGGTACAAGCAAAGATTTACACATACACACACGACATAGATAAAAACACACCTTTTTAGATTCATACACCTTTATAAATACGCACACACACATATACATATACACACATATATATATATATATATATAAATATATGCACACGCAAAGATACACATTTACAGAGATACACATACACCCAAAGAGATATACACATATTTACAATGTTTTATCCATACAGTGAAACACATACATCCATCATATATATATATATATATACAACAAAACTTACATCCTAATACTCAAAATCGTACACACAACACAGCTCTCTTTCATTTTTATACACAACGTATATATATACAATGTGCATCTTTATATAAATGTGTATCTATACATAAATGTTTGTGTGTGTAGAATGTGTTAAAAATTGGATCACCTAGTACAGTATTATCTATGCTTCCAACAATAAATAATAATTTACTCCAAAGAGCCCAGGGAGAGGCAGGGATTGCCCGCATTAAACGATCAATGGTTATAATGGACTCTATGACCTCGGCTGGTAAATTATGTTACAAAATTCACACACACACACGTATATATATATCGTTATTTTGGATACCTACACACACTTTAATACAATCTGGGGATTATAAAATAAATAAATGAATATACATATATATACATATGTAATTACACACATTCAATACAATTATTCATATTTATTAACTCACACACTATGAAAATTAAATAATATTAATCCACACACAGAGCTTGATTGTGAGAAACCTATGGATCCAAGTCGAATGAATCGAATTGCAGTAGGATCTGGTTCATCCATGGAACAAGTCAAAGACCTTCTCGATCAACACAAACAGTATATTTTTACACACATATACACACATACATGCACACACATACATGCACACGCATATACTCACATACATATCTCTCCCTCTTTTCTTTCTGTGTGTGTTTAGATTTCAAAAAGTTGTAGAAGGTATGGGTAAATTAGGGCTAAATAGTGGAAGTGGTGTGCAAAATATTATGAGAAATCCACAGCAAATGATGAATAAAATGCAGACAATGATGGACCCAAAATTAATGAAACAATTTGGGGGGGCTGGCAATATGATGAATATAATGAAGGAGGTATATACACACATATACACACACATATACATATATATATACATACTAATCAAACACACATACATGAATATTTATGCATACACATCTTTATGCACACACACACACACATATTAATATATATATATATATAACACATTAATATATATATATGCACACTCACATTAATATATTTATACACACACATTAATATATATATACACACTCACATTAATATTCATATATATACACACACATTAATATATATATATATAGTTAAATAATATGGATGATATGGGTGATATGCAAGATATGTTAAAACAAATGGGGATGCCACAGGGAAGACGTGGAAAAGGGGCCAATCCATTCTCATAATATTATCAATTGCGTGTGTGTGGACCACATATATATGTGTTTTAGTGTGTGTGTGTATGTCAAATGGTTTGGTGTATGTTATAAGTTTTTGGTGTGTGTTGAAATTTTTTCAAATCTACACACATTTTTTAACTTATACCGTATTTTCTAGGTTATTTATTGTGCAATCTTATATTTATATGCTACTGACTCATATTTAAACTTGCACATACATACACTTAATAAATACATATATACGCAGAACCCACATAAAATTATATACATATAACACACATATACATACACACACACACATTATACCACGATCATCATCTGCCAATATAAAAACAAATTTTTATTGTAAATTTGATCGAAATAATTTTGAAACTTATTTTTTATTTTGAACGTTAAACTCAACAAATAAGTACTATTTAAGCTTATATTTTACCAAACATTTCATTTGACGTTGTTTTAAATTCATATACAATATTACATACATAGATATATATATTTATATTACAACAACTATAACACTTAAATATACACATATTCCTACACACAACAACACCTAAATACACACATATAGTATATAATTATATCTAAGACATGTTCCTGACTATATAACTCACTTCATTGCTACATATACACACCATTTATATACTGTTGTGTGTGTGTATTATGTGGATATATCTTTTTATGTTTATATTTGTATGTATTTTTCTGTCTGTATATCTGTGTGTATATTTTTCTGTATATTTTTTTGGCTTGCGCTTAGCCATTATTCTTTGTGTATATGTGTGTATATGTGTATACATTTTCCCAATAATTAATTAATAAATTTGTGTCAGTCAACCTTTTTTCATCTCTACAATATAGACGACATTCATCTAACCATTTCTGACGGTTTTTTTCCAAAAAATCATTCAAAGGAATTTTTTGTATATGTAAAAAATAAATATTTTTACTTATTAAAAGGGGTATTTGACAATTTCTGAAACCGTGTAATGAAATATGCGTATCGGTGTGTGTGTATTGAAATTTTAATATAAACGAAAACATATACATGTGTGTGCTTGTATTGAAATTTTAATTTAACTATATATATATATATATGTGTGTATAAATAAACATGTTTTATAAACATACCTAGCCTCTGTTGTATCTAATAATAATCTCAAATCTTTTGTAAGTGAAGTGGGTTGGCCATATTCGTTTAGCTTGTCTTGGAGTGCAATTTTTAATATTTCAATCGACTTTTGATAATTTTTTTCTCTGAAATGTGTAAGTGTGTGTACGTGCGTTTCGGTGTATGTAGATGATGGACTAAGTGTGTAGGTGACTGATCATGTGCCTAAGCGTCTGTGTAAGTGTATATGTATTTAATTAGGTGTGTGTCTGTAGGTGGATTTTGTGGTTGGTTTGATTGAGTGGATATGGCTTTATTGAGCGAGTGGATAGACATGTGTATGAATGTATGTGTCTGGGTTTATGGGTTTCTATGTTATCTCTCTATGTCTATATATCTTTCTAGGTGTGTGTGTGTATACAAAAATATCATATTTAATCTGAAGAAACAATGCTTTTAAAAAGAAAGTGCGTGGCGATTAAATATAGCACATTTGTTTGCGTGTGTTAAATTTCATTATTATTTTATAAAATTGGCAAACTTCATTTCAATATAGGCCAACTCCAAAATTGACCAGTGAAATGTTGGGTCTTTTTCAATTAAAATTTTATACCAAAATTTTGCTTTTTTAATATCTTCAAAGAAATAACGATATAAACGGGCCAAATAATAACCTGAAACAATCTTTAAATTTTTACACACAGACATTTTCTTTTGATTTAAACATTATAAGGTTACTAATAATAGATATATCCAACGCAATATAAGTTACAAATATACATATATATATATATATATATTTGTGATTCAAAACATTATATACCAGCACACTTGATTTAAACGTTCACGTACACACATATACAAACCTTTGTTTCAAAAAATTCACGAGGAAGTGAATCTTCATTAAATTCCATGTTCCATCTAATCTTGAGGTATTTCAGTGAATTATCCATATAAAATTTTTTTTGCTCGAAAATCCAATTCACACATTTTGCTAACTCTGGCGCTTTACTAACAAAATGTTTTAAAATTAAGCTAATAAATAGTTGAAAAATTTATATACACATGCAAGTTTAATTTAAACTAATTTGAAATTTGTCAATTATATACACACATATATTGTACTAATTACACCTTGAATTTTACACACACATTTAACTTACTCATTATTTTCCATTGTGAGGGATTTATATAATTTACAAATTTCGTTATTGTTAGCCTTTTTTGTTTGAATTTGTTCAATTAATTCATTATACTTAACAACTAATGCGAATTGAACAACCCCCATATAATACCTAAAACATATACAATTTATATATACATATATACATATATACACATTAACATGTAAATATTTTCGCTTTTAATTTAAATCAAATTATAAAAATTCATCTAAACATTGATATAATTTTTTCTTTTAATTTTTTTTTCAGCAATTTACATATACACTCACACACACACATATATATATATATATATATATAGCAAAATATTATAAATATGGGTGTTTTACATCACACGAGTATTATTTGGATATTCATTGTAATCTTTTTGAAGTAAATTAAATTCAAATTCAAATCTTTGAACACCTCCCATTAAATTCAATGCACTATTCTCAATCTATATATATACACACACACAAATATTTGTTTTTAAATATATGTGTGCACGTAACATTTATCTGTGTCTTAATGTAATTTGTGTCTGCGTTTCAATATATGTTATTTATGCGTGCTTTTTATAAAAGATATGTAATTATTTGTGTGTTTTATATGGTTTGTATGTATATGTCTAACTATTGATGTGTATATTTATATAGGTATGTGCCAAGTTAAGTGTATGTATGTGTGTAAATGTAAATTCATATATGTCAAGTGTTAGATTTGTGTAAATAATTCAATATTCAAAATTCATAATTATGTGAGTGGAAAAACATAAAAATTGATTTAGTTTACCTCTTCAATATAAAAATTGAGTTTAGGTGCGTGTGTAGGCATATTGGTGTTTGTATTGTTAAATTTGAGTACTTCATGTACCCTATACATATACCACCAACCACACACATTTTTCAGAATATCTGAGGATGTTCTTAAGGAATTTCCTTTACCCTTTATTTACACATTTTATATAACAAAATTTTAGGTAAAAATACTTGGAAATACACACATATTTATATTAAACCTACGAATTTATATATTTGATATATTAAATAATTTCCTGATAACCAATTTTCTTCAAATGTGTGTGTGTGTATTTTGTAGTCTGGTTCAGTAACAAATATATATTTAATATCTGGGAATAATATATTACACATTTTTGTTAATAATGTTTTCATTTGTCCGAAATTGTCAAATTTAAAATCAAAAATCACACTTTGAGTATCCTGAGTTATATAAATATACACACATGTAAAAACTTCAAATAATTATGTATATAGTTATGTATGTGTAGGTGTGCATGCAGCTTTTTACACATCAAACATATCTCTATACACATAAACACTTCCATATACATAGAAAAATTCTCTTGTCTACACAATTTATTTTACACATAATTTATATATCACACACATGCATACACAAAATATCGTATAGGTATATATACACAATTAAATAGGCTTAATATAAACGAAATTATATCTAACGTGCTATACAAACTAAACACACAAACACGCATACATACACACACATTTAATAAACTTTGAGAAATAATTTTTGTTTGTTTATTTGAGTTCCTGTCAACTCCGATAACAAAATAATTTGACAATCTTTTCCAAAGTGGGATGTGAGCTAACAAATTTTCATCTTCGTTTTTTGCCTATATATTTTTATTAAAAATGTGTGTAAAAGTGAGATAGTATTTACACATATTACATATTTTACACACAATACATAACTTGTACTCTTAACTATAGCTAAAAAACTTAATTAAAATTATACACACAAATTAAATTTAATTTTGTGTGTACACATAACAAAGCTAAATACATCCTAAATAATTTTTTTACACATCTCACACGCACATTAAAAAAAGGCTTTATAGATTGTTATTCACACATATCTAAGACGCAATATTAAACACTTTACATAAAGCTAAAACATAAAATTACACATTCAACATAGAGTTGTCAAATAATTCACACTTATTAGTAAATTTGCACCAAATAAAAATACTTTTGATTCAACATATATATTACTCTTTCTACCCAAGTATAAGCTAATAAACAAGACTCTACTACACACACAAACACGTACAAACATACACACACGCACACAAACATACACGCATATGCACAAACACGCACACATATGCACAAACGCACACACAATACATAACTTGAATATATATACATATATATATAAGCACAGGCAAATTCACTTAACACAAGCGCTAATCACCCACTCAACAACCCACATACAAATAAACACAAACACTTGCATACACACACGCTCACCCGCACACAAACGCACATACATACACACAAACACACACACACAACAATATAGTAAGTATGGACACACCGCCATTGTAACAATGAAATTTGAGGGATTGATTGGAGATTTTTTTTCACACACATTCTTTAAAAACTTTGAACTAAACCACACATCTACAACATCTTGGAATATGTGTAATTCATAAAATTTATTTAAATTTATACAGTTTTTATATTTTTCACCCAATATGTGTGTGTAGAATCTATTTTCATAATTTGACATACAAAAACAATTTTCAAAAATTTGGATGTTTTCACAGCACACTGAAATATGTAAAAACATCCAAATTATTAGAATTTGAAATTTCATTATGTATGATTGAGTTATTAGTGTGTGTGTAGGTGTGTATGTATGTGTAAATTTCAGATGAATATTTGGATTGTCTTGTGATTTGAGAAGCACACAAAAATGATTCACTTACATTTTAATAACTCTTAAATAAATTATGTGTGTGTGTATGTATGTTTATGTGTGTGTGTGTGTATTTGTGAGCGTGTGTAAGATATACATCGATGTAATATATGTATCTATGAAGGAGGTGTATATAAGTAAAATGCGTTTATAAGATTGAGATTAATCATATGTGTAAGATGTGGATATGTGTAATATATAATATATATATATATGTGTTTAAAATTTGATTATTTGGATTTTATATAGATATATATGATTGTGTGTATGTGAGATTTGTTATTGCTATTATTATTTATTGGAATCATGAGCTGTGAGATGATTTTGAAAGAATCTCTTAGGAGTGTTAAGAATAATATATTTACACATACACAATCCAATTCATCATCTACAAATTCATACCATTCAACATATAAATTTCACAAACACAATATGATTAATATATACCAAGAAATACAAACACAGTACAAAGCATGATAGATAGTGTGTATAATTTGTTTAAATTCAACAAATTAAATTTTTTTAAAAAACTTTTGCTTATAAAATTTTTAAAAAATAATTTATATAAAAAGTTGGTAATTAAATAGAGATGGAGATATGTGTAAATTGTTGTTAAATATGTTTTAGTTAAAAATCTATATCTGAGTTTATTTGTGTAAAAATTTTACATAAAATTTTTACACATTTTTATTAATTTATGCAACACCTAATTGTGGGGTTAAATATTCATCCAAAAGATCTAAACCAACGTGTTTTTTACCTGATAATATGTAGTGTGTTAGAGTGTAGTGTGAGTGTGTATAATGATAGTGGGTGGGTGTATAGTGCGATAGTAGGTGTGTATAGTGTGAGTGTATATATAGCGTGAGTGTATGTGTGTGTATTGTGTACTGTGTGTGTGTACTGTGTAGTGAGTGTGTGTGTAATGTATATATATAAGTGTGTTTAAAAATGTTGTGTGTGTGAATTTTGGTATTTACCTCGTGAGAGTAGAGATTCTCTGGACTTTTTGAGCATATTTTTATCGAGTTTTGATTTGACCTAAGTTTTGTAATTAAGAGAAATTGTAAACATGTGTGTAAAAAACGTTGTCGCTCATATCTAAGTATATATAAAAACATACACACATATGTGTCTAAAATATACATCTATGAAATCCCTTCCCTGAAAACACACAAATAGGCTCACAAATATACACACACACAACAAATACACACACAGACAGCCAATACACATACAACAACAAATGCGCACATATACACACACACACACACACCTCTTTCCTTAGGTTATCTGAATCCATTTGTTTAAGGCAATCAAGAAGTATAAATACACTCCTTGATGTTAATATATTACTTAAATGGTCCTTCAAAATTACACACAAAGCATCACAAAAAGGTGTACCCTCTGATGTGTGTAATTGGTGCTGTTTTGCTTGCTGTATAGCCATGGTAAGTGTGCGTTGCCCAATGCTAATAATATTTGGAATATAAGTAATATTAATGTGTGTGTAAGTCATGTGAATTGTTTGTCTAATAAACTCATATTCATATTATGTTTCAATACATACATATTCACTCACACATACTTCCATATACATACTCATATACTACATACACTACACATACACATACACATACCCAAGCACAACATATACCTAAATGCACTAGAAGCACACATACCCATACACCAAACACACACAAACACACACATATACTCATAGACAACATAAACACACGTACATACACCACGAACACACATAGGCATATTACTTGTTGTTAATAATAGACTCTTGTGTGTTATCTTCCAAGTCAACTTTGATTTGGTTAATAAATTGGTCGATAAGTGTGCGATTTTTTCCCAGTTTGATTAGTTCTACGAGTATATTTCGAGCGTACACATTTTTCATAAATTGTAAGAGGATGTGTGAATCATAATTATCTCTTAAAAATATGTGTAAGAGGGGTATAGTTGCATCCTGTAATTCTTTGTAACGTGTGTGTTGATCTTTTACACTTGTAGGTGCAGGGTGTTGTAAGGTTAACATATCGGCTTGGGTTAAATAACTCTTATTAAAGGGGCTAAGTATCTGTGTGTGTAGGTTTATAAATAAATACATAAATAGTTGTATTATGTCTGTAAGGTTAATAATGAATTGAATACCTGGAGAATGATTTTTGAGCCATTTTTATCTAAACATAGGTCCTTTATGTGTGTAGTAATTTCCTTTATAATGGTTGAATTTATTAATTTTGTGTCATCTGTTACACATATTAATCTTAATATTAATAAGTAGTCAACAGGATTTACACACATTTCATAAAATTTCCCTTTGTAACCCTTAATTAATGACTTTCTTTGTTTGGCTGTTGAATATCCCAAAAATCGTGTTTGGACCTGTTTATTAACACACACATATGTATATATATATAATTATATCTATATACATATACACACAATTATATACCTACAAGTAAATGTGTACAGATGTATAAAGGTATATAGCATTATATATAGATATAAATAGCTATTATCACATATATTTATTGCCATCGACATAGATCTATATATATCTTTTGATAGGTATATACACACAAACACACAAATATACACAAACACACACACACACATAAATACACATATGAACACAAATTGTGATTAATTACCTCAACACCATCCTTAGTTGTTGAGAGATTAATAATTCCCTCATTAATTAATTCCATTGCTTTGGATATTTCTTCTTCGTTACAAGTCCTATAGTTAAGTATACACATACCAACACATCTACGGGTATACACATACACAGACACAACACTCTACACGCTTACATACCCGTACACTCACACACACACACTTACACACGCACATACATACATATAGAAACCAAAATATGTGTAGAATGACTCACTTCATGTAATATCTAAGTAAGGTGTGTACGGTGGATTTATTGAGTAATTCCTTGTCTACACATTTTTGGATGATTTCGAAGAGATGTGTTTTGAGTGTGTTTGTGTGTTCAGTGTTTAAAGATTTGATAAGTTCGTCAAATGATTTAAAGCTAGTTAAATTAGGTAATTTTAATAGGAGTAAACGGGGTAAGAAAATCTTCTCTAACATCTCCTTTTGTTTTGTAGCATTATTTTGGTGTGTGTAAACGAACTCCCATACAATAGCCCCAAATGATGTGTAGAATACGTCTGGTTGTGACATAAGTGTTTGTGTAATTTCTTGCTTGATGTTTTTATCTCCATAATTGAACATCTTCATAAGTAATTTGTGTGAATATTTTGTTTGGGATAAATCCAACACATCTCCCTTAATCAACTCCCATATATTTTTCCTACACACAACCGTCCCATATTTCAAACACAGTTGTAATGAACGTGAACATGCAGAAGTGTGTGAAATGTTTGTAAATCGTTCTTTAACGATTTCAATAATTTGGTTGAGTAGGTCTAATTTCTTATCCTTCTCCTTGTTTTTATGTGCCATTAACATAGTCTGACTCAATACCTATATATACATATGTAAGCAGATGTATGTAGTGTGTGTGTGTGTATAGTGTTAGTGTGCAATGTGTGTATGGTGTGGGTGTACAATGTATGTGTGGTGTGGTTATTAGATGGGAGTGTATAGGTATGGGGGTAATTTGGGTATAGTGTTTGTATAGGTTAATGTAGTGTATTTGTGCAGCTAATTCAGCGTAGTTTTATTTGTATGTGTTTGTGGGATTAAGTATAAATACAGATAAACAACATATATACCTCACAGTTAACTCAGATTATTCATTACACACACATATATATATGTATGTATAGAGATATACTCATCTATATACATACATATAAACATACTTGTATGTGCATGTACAGGTATATGTATATACACACAGGGGCAAGCATATATCCGCATAATAAAAGCATACATAGAAGTAATAATCCGCACAAATACTACACACATTTTACACACACGAACACGTATACACACACATTAATAACTAACATTGAGATCAGTGTTTTGTGTGCTATTTTCAAGTTTCTTGCGCTTCTCGGTCTTATCTTTTTTCAACAATTTTCGCTTCTTCGATATTGAGAGCTCATTGGTGGATGTTGTTGTTTGTTCAGCCATTGTGAGTGTGTTTGTGTGTGTATGTATGTGTGTGTGTGTGTGTGAGTTTAGAGGTGACGCGAAAGACTTTCTGGACTCAGTGTTTAAGTGTAGTGTGTATGTGTGTGTTTATGCTCGTATATGCCTTGTTAAAGGAATTGACTTGTTTGTGTGCCAAAATATATGCGTGAGTAGGAGTAAGTTATTAGTTATAATATTATAAATTCATAGAGGAGGTCAAATATGTGTAATTTGGGCTGTGGAGAGATAATGTGTATTAAGTGTAGAGTGTCTGAATATAGTAGATGTATAAAGGATGGTTTTAAGTAGGCTATGCTATGTGAATATTTGTGTAGTCGATGTGTGTAATAGGAATCTGTGTGGGTGTGTGGTTGGATTGTATGTTGTGACTACGTGTGTGTGGGTAAGTTGTGTATTATGAATATATACATGTGTGTGTAAGGCATTATGCATTTGCAAACTTTAATAAATTTGGCCTTTGCATTAATCATATAGTAAATCAATAAGTGAGTGTACATATCTATTCATCCTAATATAAGAAGAAAGAACTAGATTAGATTTAGCTAGAATAACATTGCCACTTCTATTCATCATGTATACACACACACATTCATGTTCAATCACTTCAATAAACACACATTAGCAGCTAACGCACATTCAAACAAGCATAATATATTGTACACACACCATGTGTATGTATATCAACTAACACACACACCACGTGTATGTATACCAACTAACACACACACCATGTGTATGTATATCAACTAACACACACACCATGTGTATGTATATCAACTAACACACACACCATGTGTATGTATATCAACTAGCACACACACCATGTGCGAGTCAACTAGTCCACACACACACATATACCTAAACATAAGATTTATATATATATGTCTAGCACGTACAACACACCTATACATATCACTAGGCTCGCTTGAACATTGCTACACACAAATTTATAAACCCACTTGAGTTGATACACTTAACAAAGACTCATGTTTACCACACACGCACATATATTTGCTGTTCATACACACTCACCTTTGCTATATACACACACTCTCGCATTTATCACAAAAACGCACTCTAACACTTACTACACCCACTGGTATATAGAAATTATATATATGTATAATTTTTACTTACTACAGACACAAATGTTTGTACTACAAACACATAGACATGTAGCTTTGTTAAATACTATTATTACACACATATTTCTACAAGTGCTTACACACATTAAATAGCGGACCTATGTATTGAATATACTTATACTCTACATATACTGAATACAAAGTGTTCTTTCATTCAAAAATATATGTGAACACGAACTCAATCCTTTGCATCCACATAAATTTGTATAAGCACACATTGTGCAGTTGCAAATCTAATTATACACACTTACACGCACACACACACACACACTCGCACACTCGCACACACACACACTCACACTCACACGCACTCAAACACACACATATATGCACACAAACACACATATACATGCGTACAAACACACATACACATACAGAAACTCACACAGAAACATGCACGCATATACATGTATGTGTATAGTTGATACAAATTAATTAAATATATCGAAATTTCACCAATTTTCAAATGTTTCGTGTGTGTTCAAAAAGGAATTAGAAAATTTAATATTACAATCATTATTATTGTTAACAAAATGTGTGTAGTTTAGTATAGGCCTTGTGTGTGTGTGTGTATCGTCGATATATTTTGGCGGTAATTCGAGTGTTATACGGCCCAAATAACCTTTTCTAAAATCAGTCAAAACTCTCATTGCTGCATTATTTACTTCACCATGATGATTGTGTATAGCAAGCTGTATATATATATTTATATTTGTGGGTGTGTGTGTATGTGTGCATATATGTTTCGGGGGTGTAAATGAGTATGTGTTAAAGTGTGTGTGAGTTGTGTTTATGGATATCATTTAACTGTATGTGTAGATATCTTTATCGATTGGCTGTATGTGTATATTTTCGTCTAATTATGTGTGCGTGCATGTATATTATTCAACAGTGTGTGTCTATGTGTGTAAGTTAGATATATAGATGTGAGAACCTGATCTAGGTAGTGTTCACCATTAAAATCATCTCCATAACCATTTACTAAAGGGTCTACTTTATATCTAAATAAGTTAACATTAAAAAAAGTACACACATTAATGACCTGAAATCTTATTATATTTACACACTCTAAGTAGTATGAAATACGAATATATATGCACACGCATACACACATTTATAGTATATATGTATGTAAAATAAACCTTTCTTTCAGGTTTCGTAATGGAACCAATTTTGGAGATAGTTTCCATGCCTATTTATTAAAAATATCACACAATGTATACACGCATTAAAATGATACAAATAGTTCATTTATAAATATATACACTATTAAAAAACACACACTCATGAAAAAATATTCGTTATACACATCTTTTAAATGTGATATCATTGATGGTTTTGTGTGTACCTATATAATCTGAATAATTAAGTTACTCTTTACATATACACATGTGTATAGAAATCTTAGGAATTTACACACATGCACAAGTACTCACACACACACATCTGCATACATATATACATATACACACATAAGCACTAGTCTGCTACCCTAAAATTATAAATCTAAGTTTTGACAGGTGAAAATATGCTATATAGAAAATATGTGTAGTAGGTTTAAGTGTGTGTGTGTAAGAGATTTAAGTGTGTGTATGGAAAAACGTACATCAAATAAGGCATCCAAGAACTTTTCACCAGCTGTAGCTACATCGTATTGATTTTCTGGCATACAATTACAAAAACATAAACGCCATGCACACACTTGGCTGTTTATTTTGGGGGGAAATATGCCAGGTGTGTCAACCAGCTCAAATTGTTTATAAAGGGGTCCCTTTACTTCATATTTATTAAGGCGTGTGAGCTTTGGTTATATGGATATGAGGGGTGTATGTGTGTGTGTATGTATTTAGAATGTATTGTAATGGATGTGTGATGTTAGAATATTTTAAGGAATTATTTAGGTATGTGTGTAACAAGCAAAAAATCTAGTATACATATTATTCAAAACAATTAAGAACCAAAGAGTGTGTGTGATTAAAATTGATGAAATATACACATTCATACAGGTGATGAGGTGTCACTATACAAATATGTCTTGTAATTATTTATATGTGCCTTATAGTTATACACACATCTAGTGTTAACACACACAAATCACATTTAGCATCTACACACACACATACAACCGCATCTAGCACACACATTACTTGAATTTGTTTGGTTAAACCAGCCATATTATAACTAAGTTGTTTCCTTACAGACAAAAGCCTATTTAAAAGGGCCGATTTGCCAACATTTGGGTAACCCAAAATTACACCTCTCAGAGGTCTCTCGAGTAGCCCCTTTCTTACTCTCCTGGTCTGTATGGCCTTACCAATCTATATTTATTATGAGTGTATGAGCGTGTGTATGTGTGTGTGTGTGTGTGTGTGTGTGTATATATATGTGTGTGTGCATGTGTGTGTGTATACTTGTGTATATATATGTGTGTGTAGATGTTTGGATGGGCGTGTTTGATTAGGTGAGAATGAATGGGTGTGTTGGGAGAATACATGTGTGGGTATTTATTGGTGAGTATGTAGTTATAAGCAATCATAAAAAAGTATATATATTGAATGTGTGCACGTGTAATCCAATATAAGAATCATGTCAATTCTGAATGTATGTGATCAATTATAGCAGGTATGTAAACTCTGTGGATATAAGTATTTCTTAATAATTGTGTGTATTATTATTATGAATAAGTTATTACCTCCCTAATACGTTTCCTAAGTAAAATTATACCTCGATCAGCCTAAAAGTTGAAACCTTATATCATCATAAGTTGCTTGTTGAGAAATGTTTAATGTATACATGTGTTAGAGGTGTCAATAGCTACTACATATGTGTGTGTATATGATGACTATACATGTAGGTACCATTTATAGCTAAAAGTAAGCATTTCATTAATAAGTATATGTGTGTAGGAGTTATATAACTCTACATGTATGGGTAATTAAATAGTATAGATAATTTAGTTATATATACCCTCTGTGCATTCACAAATATGGCCGGTTGGCTCATACTGTTATATGGTCTCGATGCTGATTTTGCCATTATACGATAATAATTGGCCCATTTTTGATTACCATGTTCAGAGGCCTACATATTTGATTCATAATGGATTATAATTGGTGTGTGTAAATCATCTTATACAGTTTAGTGTGTGCAGAGTAAATATTTTCTATGTTGTTAAACAAGCTCAAATATAATCAAAGATGTGTAATAATGTAGTAAGGAATGAAATAAAATATTTATTCTATGGACCTAAATATCTAGTTGAAATACAAGTGGTGCTTTACACACTTTGGTAAACATCAATAATTTATTGCACAATATATACCTACCATATCGATGTGTGTGAGTACTGGAATTGTAGGCTTGTTAGGGTATTGGGCCTCCAAGTATGCATTGTGTGATGAGTAAGGAACTCGTGCATCACCGACTAATAATATAAAATCAGCCCATCGTACATATGCAGGTAACCTCTCGAGTGCATTTGACATATGCTTAGAGTGCCTAAAATTCAATGTGAGTGTAAGTGTGTAGGTTTTATTCAAGTATTTTGAGCAGGTTTGTGGATAGGTAGCTTAAGTGGGAGTGTATTTTATAAATCTTGTGTGTAAATATTGTGCATGGTTGATGAGTGGTTTAAACGTAGTTTAAGTAAATGTGTGTATTGTAGCTAGTAATTCCGTTCAGATACTGTCTTTAAGTATAGTTTAGTTATGCTAAATATGTATTATATCGATAGTCAGATACACACATATATATATATGTATATATGTCAAGCATATCGTATTTAAAGGGTCATAGTTCGTGAGTCTATATATTCGTTTAAGTATGGTTAAAATGTGTCCCAGTTCATAGAATGTGTGTAATATTTACACCTAACCAATGAAGTTTTACTTCCTCTGTGTTGAATCGAGGATCAATGTAATCCTTCTCTTCATCTGTGAGGCTATCATATGCTGGTATTACCTTGCTATATTCTAAGTCATCAGTTATAGATTGTGTAGCACGATCACCCGAGAATGTGAGTTGGGAATTTCGTTCAGTGTCTTCGATATGTGTCTTTGATAGAGTTTTGGGTGATTTTTCTTCTTCAGATGAGTGTGGACCCATCCAGTACTTTGATTTAAACGCCTGCTGGTTATCCTTTGATTCTGAAGATTCCTCTGTGTGATTGGAAAGCATTCCTCGTCCCGATGGTATAGAGTTGTATTGTCTTAGGTGGGTCCTAGAAGGTGAAAAAGGCCACTGGGTGAGCGAATCAAAGCCCAACAGGTTGCTATAGGTTTCCGCATACTGGTACCATGCAGAGGAGGGTGGCAGGCAAATAAAGCATACAAATAGAATGCGTGTGGTGGGTGTAAGCGTCAACATTTGGATGTTCCGAGATTGTCGCTCCTTTCACGCGAGATTGTAAGCCAATAAACTGGGAACAAGGACATGTGGGCTGATTTGCTTTCTAAGAGTATCATAATGGAGCTTGTTTTGAGTTTTTTGGAATATATTACATGCACAAGGAAGTTTAAGAGAAGTTATCTTCAAACCGCTGTCGTGGCTATATGCGGATGAGTGTACGGAGTAAACTTTTACACCCTTTTATTGATAGTGATACAAGCTGACTTGTTAGGTATCAGTGGGTATGATATACACATCTAATTTGGAAAAATTTGTCCTCCAAGCTTCACTTCTTATAAATAAGTTTGGTTATCGAAATTGCACACAATATATTACTGCTATAGGCATGATAAAATTTGTTCGATTGTCTAGTAGGAGCAAATCTATATTTGCTTTGATTTAACTTAGTTTCTAAGATAAACTACTTACTCTTGAGACTTGGTGGATTTATTCGAATATCAAGTATTGTAGCTTTCCAAGTAACTTACCACAGTAGAGATCAAAACTCATAACTTTTAAAAATTTTTTCGTAACTTGTATTAAAAAGAATTGAAGCATTCAAGTTTTCAAAAGTTATTTTTATTCGGAAATCTTAGCTATAGAAGATACAATAACATTGAGAATAGCATCTCAAAGGGGTATAATGATTTTTCTATTTAATAAAGTTGTATGTAATTTTTGATGATTCCAATTAAGCTAGTTATATATGTATTCTTTATGTGATTATAAATATGAAATTGTATAAAATAATTTTATATTTAAGTTGAGGAAAATAGTTTGGCAACCAAAAAATGTCAAAGAAGTTTTTAGTTTTTGTGGTGAATAAATAAAAAGAGTAAGATGGGATCAAAGAGACATTACAATTAGTTTGGTGAAGATATATACAATCAGCCAAAATTATATAATGAAAAAAAAATACTTATTGCTCTTACTTATCCAAATGTCAACTTACACGTTACTTTTTATTTTATTGAAATATTTTGAAATGTTTCCCTTTTATATATTTTCAGTACTATTAGCTATTTTTTTTCTTAACAATATTTGTGTGCTAAATAATTTCTAAAAGAAATTAAGTTTGTATATTGTTTATTTATATGGCCATTTTACATCTTGGTTATCGTATATATATATACGTGTAAGTATATATATATTTATAAATGTAAGTGTGCATATAAAGATGAAATTGTATGAGTGTGGATATGTAAAAGTAATGTGAATAGATCAAATATGCG
>JADHZB010000455.1:0-60000 GCA_015657535.1 Nephromyces sp. MM_2019 | reverse complement strand
TGAATTGTGTATAGGAATTATGTGTATGTGTGAATATTTTCAATGTAAACTATGTGTATGTGTGTGCATAATTCATGTAGATTGTAAGCATTTGTGTATTTATATAATATAGCTTACAGATTTTTCAGCTTTGACTTGATTTATTTCAAAAAGTTTTTCATTTGTGAGACTTAATGAATCTTGTTGAGTTGTGTGTGTAGCTCTTGAATTATAAATTGGATTTACAAAATTATTTGGTAAGAAACTTGCGGGATCAGGTGATATGTGGCTGATGTGTGTGTAGAATTAAAAGTATGGAGTTAAAAATTGTATTAAATTTTTTATACATATATATATAAATAATATATATAATGCTGTATATAATTAAAATCTAACTCACACTGGTTTTATACAAGTGTGTGTGTATGTGTTTGAGTGCTATTAAGATTATAATAAGAGCTATTTGAAGCATTTAAGATGGTGTGTAGACATAACTTTTGAGGAAAAAATGTCTTGTGTTTTAATTGATATTCAAAAATATTATATACATGTATTTTTGAGTGCTTATGTATTTATTGTATATTTCTATGTGCTGGCACAATCAAATCAAATTTTCGTTTTTATTGAAATAGGTAAATTCGAATAAAAAGTGTTTATGAGAATCTCATAAAGATATTATTTCCAATCTATATGTTCATGAAAGTAGCTAAGATGTGTGTGTGTAAAGTGCACATAGGGTGTGTGTATATGGAGCTAAGATATAGGTATGTAATACGCAAGATGTGAGTGTGTGTAATGTATGTGTATGGTATCAAGATGTGTGCCATGTTAAGAAGTGCTTTGTGATGTGTTTATGCTAAATCATTATTGGTATTGTAGACATGTTAACTAGGGAATTATGTAAGATGTTATTTGTGTGTGTATGTGACAATCTATCATGTATCATCAACTCATATATACTTGGTTTTCAAGAAAGAATTCACTGTGCATTGGTAAAATAGCGCTGTAAAGATTAAGGTTTTAAAGTATGACAAAACTGTCCAATTTTTGTGTATTTTGTATACACATTGGACTTTATTGGAGTTTCTCATATTATCTTCAAAGTTGGGTCACTGACAATATCATCATTGTCTAAAATGTCAAAATTATATTTACACATATATATATATATATATATGTAGTGTTATAATAGTTTGTTAGAGTATTCAGGGATTTAGATATATATATATTTATTTATATAGGGAGAAGTGAAATTTATTGGTGGCTATAAAGTAGAATTTATAAGTAACATGTATCAATGTGAGAGGGTAAAATAATTATATATCAATAATTATCTGATTGTGTATGTATACAAACAGAAATTATATATAGATATATATATATATATATGTTGAAGTATATGTTTTATTTACTTACGGTTGTTCAACTATGTATATACCCTTCAACAGTCAAATTAGAGAAAAATGCGAAAATTAGATTATTAATAACAAATTGATAAATTAACATTCGTTTTGATAATGTGTATTTATTACTTTCATGGTGATGATTATGTGAAATGTAGCATTGAGTAGTTTGCCTAAATAATGTATATATGTAAATTGTGATTATGGAATGTTTGTGTGTACTGTGTCATAAGGCCAGCGTGAATAAATTGTAAGTCAGTGTATGATGCGGAAGCTTAAATACAGCTTGTAAAGGAGCTTGTTTATAATGTGAGTTTACGAAGTGTGTATGTAGAGAAGGTGTAAAATGTTTATATGTAGCCAATGTCTAAAGTGAAGCAGTGTCTAGTGTGTTGACAAATTGTGGGTTTAAATCGTTGTTATGAGTCACCCCTATCAATTTCATTTGTGGCTTGAGTATATGTGATTTACACTTTACATGTTAGTGTGTAGTGTGTGTCATTTGTGCGTGGATTGTGTGTGCTAGTCGTGTAAGGCTTTTTTTGGGTTATATGTGACCTAGGTGTATGTATGCGCTATTTTTGTTTATATGTGCAGTGTTTTGATCATGCACTGTTTGTATGTGTGGAGATAATAACTTTCACATACTAAAAGGTAAAAGTGTGGCAATTAGCTGTGTTTAGCGGGTGTGGGATTGTGGATGTGGGGAGTTTGAATTTTACTATTTCTGTGTGTCTTCATTACTCGTACCAATAAAAATATAAATACATCTTCAGTGTTTACTTGTACTTTGAGATATTTGGGTGAAATTACAATTATAGCATCATTATACATTTTAGCTGTCCAATTAGCAGTATTATTTAGACTGAAAGATTGCTGAGGGCTCAACTACACTTGAAAATATATGTGTACATCATATGCTGACATGACATTAAACTCGTGAATTGTTTTCCATTATCTTATCTCGGTTATAATTATTTAATTATAAATTCGTATATATGTTGTTATTCAAATTTTTCACGCAATTTAAACATGTTACATGAAAATTCAATACAGCTATTTATAAAATTTGTTTCTGTAATTATAAAAATTTTAGCACAGAAAATTAAATTTTAAAATTAAATCAAACACTTAAAATAATCATATTGTAGCAATTTTTTGACAAAATTAATTTTTTAACCACTTTACATATTTCATATAATAATTCTATTTGAAGCGTTTTCTATTATTCTTGTGTGATTATATAACCTCAGTGAATTTTTGATAGAGTTCAAATCCATATAACCTAACCCTATACCATACAATCATATTTATAGCCTTCCCTATTTTACCAAAGCAACATCGTCTTATGCTTTCATAAAATTCTTAAGCTATTTTATTTAACACTAAGTAAGTATCAAGAATTGATGAATCTAAAAGACTTGAATACTCACAAATCATATATCCTTCTTCGTATATAAACAACTTGAAAGATGAATTTCATGAGAATATAATTTCCCCACTACCTTTTATATATCTTGATTCAATTTTTATCACGTGCTTGATTTTACATGTGTAATAATTATAATGCACCAAAATTGAAGAAATAAATAAGTTTGATATCTCGAATACAGGAATGTTATTTATTTCAGTGAAAAAAAATTACAAGTTTAATTTACATATACTTTAGCTTATTCCAAAATGATTATAAATTTATGATTGTATATTATGTGAGATTCATAAATATATTTCTTATGTGTATTTTTTATCTATTTTAATAGGTGTAAGGGAGTATGTGGTAACGCAATCAAATATTGATGTCATATTTCTTATAATTATGTGCAATATACTTTAGCACGCACATCTACATATCAAAATCTTAAAATTAACTTTATATAAGGAAATAGCAATCCAATTTCGTTCTTTCTTTCAAATGAAGATAACTAAGCTCTTTCTCAAATTTTATACTTAATTTAATACATGAAATAACCGTTGTTTTAGAATCCCGTTATGCATGTGGTAAATAGCTGTCCATTTTTTGTACTAGAACATCTATACAAAAAGAAAATTATATATACATAAAGCACTTAATTATGCATGTGGAAGGATTTTTTAGGCAGATGCACTATATATGTATATATGTTTATACTCCCAAGTGACATGAAAATTAAATTAATATAACCAGAGTAATTTGGAGAATAGAAATTAACTATTTCTTGTGGAAATAATTTTCTTATATCTGTAAACTGTTGATTCAATTTCAAAGCTTGACTCTTTTCCTCGATCGACTGTGTAAAGATGTTAAGTATAAAAATATGCACAATCTCAAATTAAAATGTTTCAACATTTGGAATTTTTTAATCATATATAAGCCCCAACTAAATCTATCATAAAACACATAAATCTAACATGAAAGTTACTTAGCAATTAAATCTAGTTATATAGCATATGTGGATAAACTAATATATAATTTATAAAACGTGTAAAATTTTGTTTCTTTACTAATAATTTTTTAAGTCCACCAATCTTTACGAAATTCTTACGTCCCTGTGGGTCATTTGGTAATATTTTTGCAAACTGACCAATTAGCAATCTATAGATTTGGAATGCATTTACGTATTATATTTTATTCTGATCAAGTTTAATCAGCTGAAAGAGAATCACAACCTTATAATTAGCTTAATTTGCTGCCCTTAAGGTGCACATATAGATTCATACATTTCTTAATTATTACATGGACATGCTATTGTTTCAAAAGAAGCTACACATAAATTTAAGCTTTAGGTAACATGAGCTTAATTAATTTCAAAAAGGTATGCACATGGATAATCACACAAAATATTTGAGCCATTTCGAGTTAAATATGCTCACTTTAGTATATTAGGTGGTGCTAAATCAATAATTTGATTCAAAGCCAACAAATGTGTACACTTTTCGATGAGACGCTGCAAATAATAATTTAGAAATTTTATAAAATACTTTTATTATCAATTTGAATGACTAGGTTATATCAGACCTTTAAAGTATATTTTGATTTTAATTTCAGGTCTTCACTGCTATCTTCATCATTATATATTATCATAAGCCTAAGATATACATTATTACAATTGTTATTGCATATTTTCCTAAGAGTTTTTGAAATTTTTTAAAACATGGCTCTCATTTGCATTTTTTTTAGCTTTTTTAAATCCCCAACCCAAATACTACTCCAATCCCGATTGATTATTACACAGTTCCTATTTATTTACTCTTTGGTAACCTAAATTAAATCTAACGAGTTACAAAATACCTCCTCAGGAGTCCCTCTTCGGCAATACAGTGTGCATGTTCAGGTGTATGATATCCAATCTGTTCTATTGTCCTATAAAATAGAAAATTAGACCTAATTTCCATTATATTAAAATAATTCTAATTGTATTTATATATAAATCATATTTCCTTCAATACGTAATAAATACCATGCGGTTGCAGCCTTAATGTGATCTTCAGGTTCATCTAAGGATTTATTTAATGGATGTAAGCCCTTTGATGAGATTACTGAAAAAGCCAAAGTCTCTGAAAATGAAGATATATGCCCTAAAGCAATTATGCCTGGAATCCTGTTTAAATATACACACATATAACAATGTATATACTTATAAATTAAAGACACAAGAAATGCACACATACATACTCAAACAAAAGACGTTTAAGTACAAACGTCACAAGTGCAGGTCAAACACAAAACCAATGAAATATGACTAATAAATTTTATTTGCAGGCTAATTATGTTAACTTCATATTCAATATATTAAGCATTTATATATAAATAGGCTGAGTATTACTTTGCAGCTCCTTTTGCTTCATTAATATAGTCTATGAGTGAAGCTGTGCCGCCTGTATATTAATTTTGTTATTTCAAAGTTCGCTGTTTTGCCCAATTATTTTATTTAAATTAATTTTGTACCTGAATTGACAACAGTAGCAGTTAGATCTGCATTATGCCTCACAACTTCTCTAATTAGAGTGGCCAAATTTCTCCTAACAAAAAAATTTGATAGCTCGACAATTCTTTAGCTTTTTTAGCTTAATGCTATTTTTTACATACCTCACTGCCTCATCAGAGTCTTTGAAGGAAGTGTAAAGTTGAGGAAAAATATTTTGAGAAACAATCAACTAAGAATAAATACGATTAAGTCAGCCAATTATGCTATTTACACAAAATAGTATCAGATATCAAATTACTTGAGCCAACTCAGCAGAATGTTTCGCAATTTGTCCTAGGCAATTTAATACCTGAACAAAGTTGATGACTAGGAATGTGAGGATACATTTTCAAAACTTTCAAAACTTTCTTATTAAAAAGTTATTTTATTTGAAAAAATAAAAAACTAAACTTATAGGTATTACTTGCTTTTTGAATGCAGAATCAGATGTCTCCAAATCCTTAGCAAAGCTCTCTACAACACCGGTATCAACTATCTCCTACAAACATATAGAAAATTAGCTAGTAAAACATGCATTGCTAAGCGTTTATTATAATTGTCTTTGCTATACCTGTGCTAACTCAATCGAGTGCTTTGAGACATCACACAAAGCTGAAGCAATTACTTTCCTTAAGTTCTTATCATTTTCATTATAACATACAACAAGCAGCTTAATAATTCCATGCTCTGAGACGCATTTTGCTAACTCCTCATTATGACGAGCAATGTAACCTGCAAGGTTTTAAAAATTTCTCAAGTGGAGCTATCACCCAAAATATACATTCAAGCTAGAAATTACCTATTGCCCAAGCTGTGGATTCTCTAACAGAAGGGTCAAAATTTTCCAAACAAGAAGCTAAACTTTCAAGGGCGTTAGCTTGTACAACTGACTTTTGGTAAAAAAAAAATTCATAAAAAAACCTTTAATTTTATCTGTCAAGAACATCTAATATGCTAACCGACACAACATCAATCGAGCAATAATAATATATATTAAAATTTTAGTCTTGTACATACTAGTGTTTAATGTTATAATATAGCAATGATGCAAGTTTGAATTAAACGAACTATATTATGGATTACCTTGGCAAGATCTGGTGAATGTTTAGCAATTGTTCGTATTATAAATGCTGATGCACACTTACAATACCTCTATTCATTTCAAATGTAGATGGGAGTTTTATCATTTGAAAATTTTAGAATCATATTTGAGCTTACATTCTCTTGCGATAGGGAATACACGACTTGTGGAAGGATGTTATGATTGACTATTTCTTCAGCAAATTTAGCACTATGGTTAGCCAATCTACCTAATGCAACAGCTGTCGAATGCTGAATGCTAGGTACAGTATCAAGCAGTAGAGGCCTCAGCAAAGGCAAAATACCTACACATTTTTATACCCAAAGCATAATCCCAATTCAAGTAAAATTTATATAGTGTTGCTTGATTTGAAATATGAAGTTTAGTTTTTAATATTAAATTGTCATAATACCCATTTCAACACAAAGCGACCTATGCTATGAAAGTCTTGGTTCAAAAATTAAAAAACATTGAACTCAGGCTAGTATATGTTTAGTTATTGAGTGAAGGTCTACAAAATTAAAACTACGTTGCTTATCGCTTCTAATAACTAATATGAATTAATGTAAACCATTATTCTTTAGCTAGAAAACACACCGCGAAAACCTTTCGAAAATTGTCTAAAGTCTGGTATTTATTACTCTCATTTATTATCAAGTATTACCTGAAGCATACAAAGGCTGAATATTGTGGCTTCTTGATGCTAGTTCGGCCACAGTTTGAACAAAATTTGACCGAGCTCTCTGATATTCTTCAAATATATTCATTAAAGACCGATTCATGTTTTATAACAAGGGAATATTTTGCTAAGACTAGTAAACACTTTATGATAAATTTTGGTATAAGAATTTCCAACTATTTTCAAAACATTAACACAACATTTAGACGAAAGCATGAGAAATTTATCATCTGGCTTCCTATAATCTTCATATTTATCAAGAATTCAGTGTAATTAAGCTTTCATCGATCTTTAAAACATCAATAACTTGGTTTTCAGGGTACCAAATTTCATATTATGTTATGAAAGTCAATGAATAGTACAGCTTATTCTGATTATAAGTCATTTAAAATTGTCATAGGTGTTATTTCGTTCTATAAGTTCATATACAGTAATCCTGATGAAATATTAAATTCTAATCTGCAGCTATATTCAAGTTTCAATATATATATAACATATATATTCACTGCTTTGTAAATAAGAAAATATGATTGAAAATGTATTTTTTCAGTATAATCTATGTTTATGATAGAATCATAATTAAGGTTTTTGTCATAATTAAGTTTACTTAAGGCCCCAACAAAACAGGAAATAAGAGTAAATATAAGTCATTATCCTAGTGTAATTTTCTAGTTAAATATCAATGCCTTAGTGAACTTTCGAGAGTTTATGAAACTATATAAAGATTCATAGAGATTATTGGAAAATTACGTTTTCCTTCCTGTTTAGTTGGTGTGGGAATTCTATTTCTATAGATGTTATCAAAATCTTAATTTGATAATACTTAAAAAAATCATAAAAAGAGGAAACTTTGATATTTACTTTAGATTTCCACTATTGTTTACATAGTAAGTGTGCTATTTTTATAATTATAAATGGCGTTTTAAAGAGTGCTTGAAAGGTGATTTATAAAATGTCTCAAGATAGATTAAATGTTATTTAGTTTTAATTGAATTAAGTAATTTCCTTGAAGTTATCGGAAGATGTCACTAAAAATCAATAAGAAATAGGATTTAAGGTCATCTAATTAAATTACGAGATTATTTTGTTGATTGTTGGTTATATTGTTAATTTTAATAGGATAGCTCTACATGGTTAGTTTTATATAATCAAAGATATCATTCAATTTGTTATTGTAATCAAAGTGACTTTTAACTAATCCCGAAACTTCATAATTTTCAACTCCGTTCACGCCTAGCACTGGACTTAGAGCAGCTACCTAATTTTATTTAAGTCGAAAATGTCAACATGAATTTTAAATTTAATTTTTTTTATACTTGTAGAATTCACTAACCTTAAATCCCCATTCAAGATAGCGATAAAGAAATGCAATCAACCAGTCAGACTCATTATAAACATTTATAAGTCTTCCGGAGACAACTTCTCTTGCTTTCTTCCAGTTAGATTTGTTGAGTGATGTTGGAAGGCCAATAAGCACTGCGTTTTTAACATAATGGATTTTTTTCTAAAATCAAGACCAAGAATATTTAATAATATATTTGAAAGAGAAGTTTTCATTTTTCATTTTACTTTCTTGTTTAACTCCATAAGGCAATAAAAAATTACCCTAGCACCGATGCTATAACCTACAAGGTTTACAGGTCGCTTGCCTATAACCTAGATATATATATGCTATTTTAAAGTCAATCTAGCATGTATAATAGAATGAGAACCTTACTTTCTTACTAGTGATTGCTTCAGCAAGCAGTTCACCAGCTTGCTTAGCTCTTTCTTTGAGAGTCAGCCATATATTATCTAGACTGGCAGCATAAACAAAAATTGAAAAAGGTAGTGCTGCGGCTCCAGCTATAGCACCTGCCGCTGTAAATTTGAGACCAAATTGGCTAACTTGGATAGCTATGTTCTAAAATATTTTAACATTTTTAGAAATTAGTGAAAAAATAGTATAATTTGTCTATGCAAAAAACTATCTCAGCATCGAAATTGTATCTATATAATAAAAAGGTATTGTGCCAACCTTTGACATATCTAATCCAATTATTTCTACTATCTTTCCCAAGAGGTCGGGTTCCCACCTAATGATAAAATGAAATAATTGAAAGATATTTATAAAATTTAAAAGTATACCGTAGAGAATAAAGGTCATAGAAGTTAGGATTAAAGGCATCAACCTGAGTTTAAAAAATGTAAATGATTTTAAGCTTTTAAAATTCATCAATAACGCTAGTTTTAGGTTCAATTTAGCGCGATTCTAATCAAATTTAATAGTAATGGTCATCTAAGAAATAAAAATTAATAAATAGCAAGTAACGACTAACCCAGGGATCTACTAGGTCATTCATCGTGCGTATACATCCGGATACACAAACAATTATTCTTAGTGACTTAGAACTTTTGTAGGAAAGCTTATCGAATTCAAAAGTTTTAATATCTGCAACCCGTTTGCTATACTTCCATCCAGCTAAACCACCACCACTGGCCCCGAATAAGCTTGCTGCTAGGGCTACACCCCCTGTGGTTGTGAAAAAGGACAAACCACCACCAAGGCCAATTGCTGTTAAACCAGCTATAATTCCAGGTGCAGCTATGGCAGTTGTAAGTGCCAGGAAAATACCACCACCGATGGCAAAAGCTGCTACTTTTAGGTTTTTGGCTTTTCGGTTCCTTTTTGTTTTGGATTTTATCAAAGAAGAAAAAAGTGAAGTTTCTGAAGAAATATTTCGGATGTTTAATTGTTATTATATATAAGGCAATTATTCTAAGAAATTTAAACCAAAGATTTCATAACTCACCGAATCTATCTTCCATGAGTAAAAGCATCTCATTGGATGAATTAAGAGACAAAAAGAAATGTTCCAGTAATGTGTGAATCCTTGAATCAAGCCAGTCATTGCTCAAAATTAAATGTACAAATTCTGATAGTATGATATTGATAGGGTTTAATCGAGTGTATTCAGCCCCCCAATTCACTAGGCAACCATCTACATCTTTCGAGTATAAAGCAGAAAAATTTTATGAAATAATTATCACAAGGAATAAAATTTGTTAATTCACCTTCACTTTCAATAATAAGTGACTTGATACTCTCAAATTGTTTTAAAAGGTCAACTAATATAATTTTATTATGTTCAATAATGCATGTTAGTTTATGATCAAACCTATGATATTTCGAGGCGAACAATGAGTTATCTGTTATTGATTGAGTTGTATCCTGAGAAATATTTTCAACTGCAATGGCATTCTCATCTGAGAATTGAATGCTAAGTAGCTATTGTTTCAAAATATTATTAAAACTATTATTTCTATATATTTCAAAATTTACTAATGAAATAAAATAATAATTTGTGCAGAAATTCTAAGAATTAGGGAAAATAGTAGTTGAAACTAAGAAAGGTTCTGAGTTTAATCTTGTTATCTATATATACCTCTTGCAACTCTTTCAGATTCGTTGATTAAATTATGATCGAAGGCTTCCATAAAGATAGGTTTAAATGCTTCCGCGGGGGATATATGCGTTATATCTTGAAGATTAGCCTCTTGCTGATTTATATATAACTGCTTAGAAGTGTCAGAGTTAGAAGTTGAAAGGTTATCTTGTTGTATGTTATCTGTATTTTCATAACTATAATCAATATTCCCAAGTGTTTCTTGAGATGGCTCACTGCTTGTAGAGTGCTGCGGGTAAACTGTAGGGAATAGGTCTGGAACCTCATCAGAAAAGAAAGAGATGTTATTTTGATCAAAGTTGGTCTCAAAATTTGCATATGCCTCTTTATGTTCAGGTTCTTCTACAACTGGATATCCAAAGAATTCATTAAAATTATGCTCAAAAATTTTGTACATGTCGTCTTTTATGGATTCAGAATAATTTTGAAGATCCCTTACAAATGGATCTATAATAGTGTCATGGAGGGTTTCATGTGGGTAGCTAACTTGACGTTGCCTGGACTTTATCGGTTTAAATAGTGCATATTTTATTGTGGGTTCTAGCCTGTGGTGTATATTTAGGTAATGGATAATTGTTGTTTATATAACTAATTTAAATGCAAGTGGCATAAATATAAAGATTTTAAGGTATTTCAAATCGTTTTTAATCTGTAGATATTTTATTGTCTGAGCAAATTTAGATATAGGTATTTAGAGAAAATTTAACAAAATGAACCCAAGTACTTGAGTATTGTCGCTAATTTATCCAATAGTGTGTTCAAGTACTCCAATGTTGGTATATAAGTTTTTTCCGTCGTTTTACTTAAGTGTTCAACGCTAAGGTTTACAAAGCACCCAAAAAATGATTCCCTGAGCATCTGGGGTCGATGAAGTAGAGCCTCTTTATTAACTGGGATTAGATAAAGACACATGATTTGGTTTAACGCCTCGATCTGCCTTTTCTGTGTCCTAAAAATAGTAAGTTTAAATAGTTTTTTGAAAAAAGCCATATAAGTTTCAATCTAGTTAGGTGTTATGTTCAGGCAATAGAGATTGCTTGCGATATTACTTGATTTTCCGTGCCTTGTATTTTAGGCTTATCTTTATTTCCTTAAGAGACCTATTTGATAATTCCTCCCTGTGGTGCAAGCCTTTGTCTTCTTGCAATAACTGCTCTTCGTCCGAACCAGTTGGAGAAATAGGCATCGTGAGTTAGAAAGATATGCTAATGTAATATATTTATAAATATTTTTTGTTCAATTTGCTAATCACATCTTTTATGTTTTGAATTTTTGAGGTTTTATTGATTACTCTAGATTGTGATTTACAAGACTGATTTTTTAAAGCACTAAGTAGAATATAATTTTTAGGATAACTTTCGGCCTACTAGCTTTCAGTTTTTTATTATTTTCTAAATATTTCCTTAATTGTTTCAATTCAAATTTTCAAAATTTACGAGTGGTACTATAACCACAAGTCAATAAGAGTTTCATTTTTTTATAGAATTCTTACTTAGGAGATTATATATGACTTTATAATGATAAATAGAATTTTTTTTTTTAAATTTCAAAATTTAGTTTTTGACTGTTTTCTAGTGAAATCAAGATGATTTGAAATAAATAATTCTGAAATACAATACTACATTAATAATTATCAGATTTCAGTTCAATTTTACATGTTGGGTATTTGTAAAGGCTTTTTAAAGTCAAGGTTATTCCGATGCGATAATAGTTTATAATATGTACTGTTGAAATATGATAGGTTTGAATCCCTTAATCTCCTTACAATTAATAAAAGACTTGTTATACAATACGGCTGTCGGATCTTAATTGGTGAAAAGGAATTTCATGTCTTCTGAAGTGAGTTTCATTATAGCTGAAGACTGTGCTCCGACAGTCTGAAATCAAGTTTTAAGATATAGATGGATTATAAAGTGCTTAGAAAAAGGTGTCAAAAAGTCTCTTACCCCATCAAACACTAGTTGTTTCTTCTCCTGTAATTGCAAAATTTTCTCTTCAATAGTATCCTTACATATGAACCTGACTGCATATACAGGTTTCTTCTGTCCTAGACGATGTGCTCTTTGTATGGCCTTAATTAAAGTAAAACGATTATGCAATTTTGGTAACAAGTAATTATGAAATTGATGGATATATTTTGTGTATCCAATAAAGATATATATTGATGTTATTTATTAGGGTGATCGAAGAAGGTTAATGAAAATGCTTAAAGTAGTGAAAAAATCTTTTTAATATTAACTAAACAATATTCATTATAATATTTTCTATTGTTTTGAAGAAGTCATATTGCTCGAGATATGTAAATTGCTTCCTAGTTTATTTTTATATAAATGTTTTGTGTAAAACTAGAAAGGCTACACTAAGTCATTTCTTATATTTTTATTATTAAGTAGAAATCATACTTGCATTTCAGCTGCAGGGTTCCACCATGGATCCATCAAGAAGATGCTGTTTGCAATTTGCAAGTTTAATCCTTCACCTCCAGCTTTTAGGCTTATCAGTAAAACTTTTAAGTCTGGATCTTGGTTGAATGCGTATAGAATGTTAGATCTAGAGACAAGACTCATGGAGCCTACAAACTTTGCACAATTGATACCGCCCTTTTTCAACCTCCATTCGACTATTTCTAGCATCATAGAATATTGTGAAAAAACGATTGATTTTGATGTAGGGTCGTTTTGTTGTATTTTTTGAATTTCTTGGTAAAGAGCTTCGATTTTTGTGCTTGATGTGAATCTGCTAGGATCTACATTTGCCATAATACTTTTCAATTTCTGAGTTGGATAAATAATTAAAAATGATCGATTGGTAATATAAAATTAAAAAATAAAGTCTTAATATTAGGGAATATCAAAATGTTATAATATAAGAGCTGAAGAATTTTTACCTGCTTTGATGAAGAATGCTTTGGTTTCATAGCTTGTTCTTGATCAATTTTATCCAATGTATCGTCAAGTTCAGCCTCTTGTTCATCTGTTTATTGAGAAATTTCATTTAGTTTAGGTGAGGAAAATGGATTTTCAGTATACCTGTTGATAATGGGGATGAGGGTTCTTTATTTGTTTCATTTAATTCCAATGTAAGTGGTACATAACACACCGGGCAGCCTAATTCTTCAGAGGCACCCATAGTTGGGGCAGAGTCTATATATTCTTGGATACAAGATTTGTGGAATGAATGACTACATCGCGAATGAACAACTTCCTGGATGAAAACAATTTCAGATTATTAATGTTATTATGTATTTTGAAGCAAATAAATCAAATTTAAGGTAAAAAGCATATATCCATTAAGTAATATTACAGATAAGTATGCAACTTCTTGGCAGATGCGACAGATGAGGTAGTCTGATCCTTTATCTTTTGTTTGCTCCACATTTTTATGAATAACCAAGTAAGGATGGTCAACAGCCTGACGAAGGCGGCTTAAAAGATCGAAGATGTGTGCAAAATTATGTAATAGAGTCCCAGCTTGAATATATGTGTCAAATTCGATTTGTGATTGCTTATATAAGCTTTGATAAAAATCAAGTTCTTCTTTTGAAAGAGTATCTTTTCGTATAGTTACAGTAAGCTTGGGTAAATTTACATCCTTAGCTCTCTCCTCCTTTGTTCGGCGCAAAAGAATCAAATCAAGGACTTCCTTTTTTAGGCTAACAAGGGCTTTATGGCCTTCACCTTGGTAACCATACTTTTGGATCGGGTTGATTATCTTACGATTGAAGTAAGAATAATGACACATCTTGGAATGGCCACAATGCACACAATACCTGTTTTGAGAGTATTATTTTATACAGTTCAAGAAGTTCTTGCAATTGTTATTCAGATAACCTGTTATCATAAAATTTATAATCTAAAGATTTGCAGTTGCAACCTTTCTTTGAGCAAAAATAATATGCGTAAGGGTCAAAATTTAGAAAGCGAACCAAGCTATATAACTCGCCAACACGATTTTGTAATGGAGTGCCAGTTAGGCACCACCTTGTTCCGGATGATTTCAATGCGAAAATGGCCTTCATATATTAATATGATAAAGTATCAGTTCAATTTTTCGGGAACAAAATCGAATATAATTTTGTTTACCTGGGCTGTAGAAGTTGTTCTTGACTTAATTCTGTGAGCTTCATCCAAAACTATCCTTTGCCAATGTATGCTGTGCAGTGGTGATGAAGATAAATCGAGTTTCTTTGGGATGTAATCACTTTGGCTTGAAATTTGGGGTGTGTTGTTTATCTTTGTGTTCTCGCGGGAGCGTTTGTGGGTTGGAGTTGTTTTAGATTTTGACCAATTTTTTGTATCGGCTTCCTTATCAGATGTAGAATCTACCTCTTCTGCTTGTGAAGAATAGTCATTGAATAAAAAGCTCTCATCATTGGAATCATCTTCTTCATAACTTTCATCCTTGTAGCTAGAATCAGAGTCAAAATTAGTTTGTTTATTATTGAGCGGTTTCTTGTATATCGAATTTGATTTTGTGTTCGAATTATTCCTTTTCCTTTTTTTCTTCTGTTTGACATTGTCTAATGGGCTTTTTGATTTCCTTACTCGAGTATCTAACTCTGAGTTTTCAATTTGCACTTGTTTGTTTGATGAAATTTGCTTCTTAAATGATTCTTTGGTTATGTTGGTGAAAGGAGCTTGTTTTTGATTTTCTTGTTGGTCTAAATTTACTATAACATCTCTTGATTCCAACTTTGAAGTTGTGCCTAAATTTCTTTTAGAAGTTGAATTTAGTAAATGTAAATTATTTTCATACGTTGAATCTTTATCTTCACTTTCTGAGCACTCAATAGCAATATAATCTAGTTTTGAATGGGTGTTATCCTTGTATGATGCCTTTAAAAGACGCTCTACAAGCTCAACTTTCAATCCATTAGTTTTGAGATTCATGCTTTTAAGATGGCTTTTAAGGTCATAAACTTTTAATTTCGCTATATCAGTTCTTGATAAATTGATTGACCTTTGGGGGTGTGTTTTATCATCAGGATCACATTGATTGGTTTTAATGTGAGCTGAATTACTTTCTGACGATTCTGTATGCTGTTATTAATAAGCAGAGGTACAGAAAAGTTAATCTGAAAGGATGAAAGCTGCAATTTTACCTCAATTTGTGATTCATCGTTAGTTTGATTAGCATCCAGGTGCTCTGGATTTTCATTATATTGCTTTTGGAGACAACAAAAAAGTGTATGTTTAAGTTAGTGTCACTAATGTAAAATGTAATTAAGTATTCTTACATCTTGATCAATTGAATTATATCGAAAATTCTTGGCTTTCGGGAAAAATATTCCTCCTTTAAGCTGTATCAAATATATGAAGTAGGGATTAATAATTTTAATCTTCAACATTGATTTTTTTTATAAACATACCATTTCTTCTTTGTTAGCTTCAATAAGTAATTCTTTGTAAACGTTGGATAAATTTGGAAATAATTGGCCATTAGAAATATTCAAAGTTTTCATCGCTTTATGTGCTGATAATATAGAATAAAAGGGATAAAATTGTACGACGTTTGAAGTAACCGCTATGGGTATAGAACGTTTTATAAGGTGTACATAGACGCTAGAACTCGAATAGTATTTACCTGCTTGTTTACTTTTTACTTTCTGTAAGCTTTGCTTGGCCGTCTTCTCGGCTTCTGGGCCGCAGAAATAGGTTTGGTGCCAGCGGAGCTTGTCCGGTAAAAATAATTGTTTGCAATACTGAATTGAATAAAAAAAATTCCCTTTTTAAATCATAGAGATGTCTATGGACACAACGTACCTTACACCTGACTTTATGCTTGTTAATAACTCGACGATAATCGGATTCGATTGTGCTATATGTCGTAATCACTACATCATACTTTGCTATTTCTTTCAAAAATGAATCTCTATAATTCCCATGATATATAAGGACATTTAAAGACTTTGGCCTTGTATAACGCTCAATCTCTTGTTTCCATTGTAAGATAGCAGCGAGTGGTGCAATGACGAGATTTGTACCCTGAATTTTCATAGGGTCGTTAGACTCTAATCCCTGCAATCTTCGTGCTAGAAAGAGGCAGATCATTTGAAGCGTTTTCCCCATACCCATTTCATCGGCAAGTATACCACCTTTGATATCCGATTCCTCTTGATGGCACATCCAAGCAAGTCCCTCTCGCTGATATGTAAGTAAAGGAAGAACTATTTGATGCGGAGGTTCATGTTCTTCAGTCAAAACACGTTTAATTAAATCGTCTAAATCCTTTGGCTTTCCTAATTCTTGATCAATCTCATCTAACCCTGGTAGTTCAGATAGCTCAAAGACCTTTTTAGTTTGCTCATAGGTTAAATCTTCAATACCGTAAATAACCTTAGAAATATCAAAAGATTTGGGTATACTTGTGTTGTAATCCTCTAGGATTTTTCGTCTAGGTGAGGAAAGATTAGATAAAGAAAATGAATTAAGCGAAGAGTAGGTTGAATTGGGCTGTTCCGATATATTTTCTTTAGTTTCGCATTTTATATACATTGATTTTATGAGGCTGTTTTCTTCTTGATTGAATCCCTCATCTTTGATTGTGCCTATATCACCTGGATGCTCGTATTTCTCGATTTTTGTTTTAGGATTTTTTTTTGACTTCTTTTTAGGTATAGTTTGATCCAGGTCTCCAGGGTGTTCGGTCTTTCCTAAGTAATCAGAAATGCAGAGATGAACCGTTTTCCTAGAGCATGCGATATGTTGCCAGCTAGAAATTACACCCCAATCTCCCCTGGGGTCCTTTAAGGGTTTTCCTATTCTAAGTTCATTTTTTGGTATCTTGGCACCACATATACGGCAACGACTTATACCTAAGCAAAAAGTTTTGAGTGGAATACTAAATTTTTGAAATAAAATTTATAGATTGGGCAAAATTTATATATTTCGTGTTGGCTTAAGCCCACATAAGTCTTAGGTTTTCAGACTTGAAGTAATTTAATTCATTATACTCGCAAACGTGTTGAAGTGGAATAGCTTAAATGATTCAGTTAACCGCTTATATTAGTTTTAATCAGTGATAAATATATAGACCTAGATAACTGTTCAAGTTACAAAAATATACTTGCATGCACTTAAGTTGTTTTGGAGATAATTTATCGTATTAAAAAGTTACAATTGACTAACTTGATGTAGCAGATTGGACAACAAGGTATGTCCAATATAATTTTGAAGATTTATTATCCACCTTGTAATGTCTTGCTCTTTCTTCTGGAATCCATTGAATGTTAGAAGGATCTAGATAGCATCCTAATATAAAATTAGGGTCAATCTTTTTGTAAGACGAATAAATATCTTTAACCCTTTCGTCCAAATCTGAGAGGGGCATGCTGATATAATAAATTCACTGCTATGGTTAGAGCTAAAGAAGGAATCAGGGCTGTGCAATTATATTGAATGATGAGCGTTTATGCCCAACTTTAACATTGATATTCAAAAGGTTGAAGCTTTTTCAGAGTAGTCTTTGGAATTTTATAGCCAAGTCTCATTAAGGTTAGCTTTTAAATTATGCATGGCTCATAAAATCTGGGCAAAAAGCAAGCTAGCTGATGTTGTATTCGATACTCACTTAGCTCAAAATTGCATTTAGGCCTTATTGGCTTGACCTCTGAAGTGAGGTTTTGTCAAAAGGCTTTTAACACAAGCTCTATGATATTTGGTAGTTAGCTAAAATTTTATTTTCTCTCTACTAGCAAAGTTCACTTGACCTAGTCAATTTTTTTTAATAGTATTCATAGATAAATTAGAAAAATAATAAAGATCTTACTTCAATATAGATTGCTAGCAAAACAAAGTTTATCTACCCTTAGAATAGCGTATAACAATAATATAAAACTAACTAGTTTCATCAAGCTTAAAATTCGAATTATATTTTTTAAAAGCTGGATTGAAACTTGACTGAATATCACAAAAAAGTTTCACATTATGTTCAGAGAAATTAGTCTGCAATTTGAATTATTTTAATGTTTTATATTCGATGTATTAATTAATTAGAAGATGTATATTCGAACTGATTGCAAGCAATTTTGAATAGTTAAAACTGCTTAAAATCATCATTTTTAAATACCCCACAGAAGTATTGATGTTTATTAAGCGAAGCGAGGATTGTCAAGTTAAATAATATAACGTTTTTACCAGCTTTAATGATACTGATAAATTGTTTATTTTAACATCTATAAATTATAAAAAAGGGTAGTAAACATCATTTGCATTTATAATTATTATTGTTTTGCTTGATTGGAAAAAGTTGAGGAACTAATTAAAATAAAATTACATAAAAGGAGCATAAATTTATTTGTAATGCAAACATTAGAAACTTTTTTTGATTTGGAGATTATTTCTTGTTTACGAGAGAGATTGTCTGACAAGATAATAAGTAATCCTCAATTGGAAGTTAAGGCTGAGAATTTCAAGCCTTATGAAAAGGTCACAACAAAAGAAAACCTTGAGGAAATAAGGGAAGAAATCAAAAGTCTAATAGATAATAATTATATCTTAAAAAATGAGAAGTCATCTATTAGGAGACCTGAGGACCCGGGCAGAAAAAATGTATACAATAAAAATAAGGTTTTAACATATATTGATAAAATTGGTTCAGGTCTGTAGCGATATTCTATGAATAACAAGAAGAAACAAGCGTGAAACTTTTTTCAGGAAATAATTTCAGTGAGTCAAATGAAACTTTCAGTGATGAGGAGACCATAATTAAGACAAAATTAATCGAGGAAAGGATGGTTTGCGATTATCCAAACTTAAAGTCAATTGGTGTAAATTTAGACCACATCTCAGATCATAAATTTCTAGCTGCAAAAAAGGTCTTGTTGGATAATTGCAATTTAAGCTCGATAAAGAATCTGAACTCATTTATTTGTTAGTAATTTTTTTATAAAATTGAAAGAATTTTAGCAAGTTTAAATATTCAATAAAAGAGGTTTTTTAATTTATTTATTATAAATCTAGCTCTTCAAGAGTTGGACTTGTCAAGTAATAAATTATCAAAAATTGAAAATTTATCTCACTTAGAAGACTTGAAGAGACTCGATTTGTCCTTCAATTCGATTAAAGAAATATCAGGGCTTTGTGATTTGAAAAAGCTAGTGGACCTCTCACTATATTCCAATTTTATAGAAGAAATTCAAGGGTTAAAAAAAAATTTTAATTTAGTTTACTTGTCACTGGGGAAAAATAAAATTCACCACTTATCTTCTATCCAAGATTTGAGAGTTTTGAATAAGTTAGAATATCTAAGTCTTCAAGGCAATCCAGTAACAAAGAAGCCTAATTACCGTGAATTAGTTCTTTCTTTATGCCCTAGCTTATTTTTTTTGGATAAAAGTAACGTGAGAAAAGGTGAAAGTGATTCAAAGCTCTCCGATCAGCAACAAATGGAGCAAATAGGTCTTTCAATACCCAATTCTAACGAGCTTATCAATGAAGATGATGATTTTTTATATATTGAAGATGAGTCCTGCTACTCTATCTTAGATTCATTCAGTAAAACTAGCCAGAGGCTCGTTTCTTATATTGAGTATATCCTTTCAATAAACGAAAAATTTGAGTGTATGAAAGGATTAAGCGAAGCTCAAATGCAAAGCCTGAAGGGTAGTTTCAAAAATCAGATAGATCATATAAAAGCAATAAGGTAAAAGAGAGTGTTATACATATTATTCTATATAAAAAACTATGATTATTTTCTTGGCAATTATTTCTGATAATTCGATCAATAATAAACGTAATATAAATAATCCAAATTTCCAATTCAGGCTCGTTATCGATAACTTTAAAAGCTTTGCCATACCAATATTACAAAACTTTCTTGTTAATTTTGATGAGGAAGAAAGAATTTGTAAAAAGCAGATAAAAGAGACTTTAAAGAAATATCTGGATAATCATCAAATTAAGGTTAAGTTGAGTGACCTTTGTATAATTTTCTTAAGCATCTATAAAGAGGATTTAAAAAAATTCCCAAAAATTGCTTTAACTTAATATTGATGATTAGTTGGTTGAGAATTTGAAGGATCAAATTTTGAGAATTGTCAGCTCACAACAATTGAACCAAACTAAAAAAATAGATAAATTAGAAGTTGAATTCGAAAACTTACCCAGAAAAGCTAAAGAACGAATAACTGAATTATTCAGAAAGTTAGATGAAGAGTTAGAACATTTTTTAAAAATATTAGAATCAATTGATGTAGACGATAATGATGATTTTGATACTCTCATACTTGAGATAAACCTTGATAAGGATCACATCCAAAGTCAAAGGAAAGTGCTAAATTTTGTTTTTATTTTCAAAGTTGAGTTTAGCCACTGTTGATAATCTTTTCAGGAATCAAATTCAAGAAGAGTCTATCAAAGAATTAAAGAACCGGCATAGGATTGTTCTTATAACAGAAGAAAAATTGCATATGCTCATAAACAGGTTGTCGCAATGTTATTTCAGTTCGCTTAAGGAAATGTCACAAAAGCTTATAATTGATAAGATTCAGGATATAAAAAGTATTGTAGAGGTAGAACAAATTTTTAAAATATAGGAATTCATAAAATTATTTTAAAAGAAACTCAATTTATTGGTATAGAGTTCTTAGGCAGGATGTTTCGAGTTTGGATGTTATAAGACATATTTAGTTAAAAAGTTAAGAAAGTGAATTAATGGATATCTCTTGTAAACCAAATTGAAGCTTATAGATCTTCCTAAATTATTCGAAAAGTACTGTTTTATTGTATATTGGGGATATGATGGTAAAATTATATCCTTATGCTTGAACTGAAGTTTCTAATGGATAAACTTGATGATTTACATAATGTACCTAAATTATAATTTCTCAATTGCTGAGAATATGTATTTCGCGATAATTTGAGGTTCCGGAAGTGCACCTATGCCTATTTTTGAATGAAATTGAAAAATTTAAATTACAATAATCATAAAAATACCAAATGATTATAAGGAAATTCAGTAGTTCGGCATATTGGATTAGAAATATAAAACCAAAACCTTAAATCATACAATTAAAGTAAATGTTAAACTTTACCTAAGTCTCCACAAGCTAAGGTCTTTGAAATGGGTTCCATAACCTGTAATGTATTAGCGATTATAAAATTAAAAATGATCAAGAATGATTTTATAGCTGATGTGTGGAGTATACTTGAAAATTTATCATGGTTAAGTTATTCAATTGGATTCTGGTCAGTGGGTGTTCGTACATCATCGTGTTCATAGATGGGCAGATAATTATAGGCTTTTGAAAGTCCCAAGCCCTGGCTATACATGTCTAAATTAAAAATAGTTTATAGAGTGAGATACCATATTGATTGGAAGGAGTTGTAGGGAAATTAAATATTTTGAAAGACCATGTATCGAGATATAAATTTTCAAAATAGTTTATGTACTGTTATACTAGGAGATTGTCGCAGATTCCATGGTTAATTTTTGCCATAGTGTTTGCATCCAAGGGTGCTATTAGGAAAAGATCAGCCCACTTCCTGAGCTGTTAATTAAATTAAAATTCATTCAAACTTTATCTTCATCTTTGTCTTGAAAGTTTCAGAAATTTCAAGACCTTACTTCAATGTGAAGTACAGGGTCACCTTTATTGGTCCATTGATCCCATTCCATTTCATCTGTGATCAATTTCTCCTGAAAGTCCTTTGGAATAAAGTGGAGTGAAGATTGTGTGGCTACACATCGAATCTATTAGAATAAGAAACCGTAAAAACGTTTAAAGGGGGGATTTAAGGTCTCAGTTTTCAAAAATCAAATCACAATAAAAGTTTAGCGAGCAGTTTATGACATTCTGTTAATTAATGGCGATTAAGAGTACCTCAAGGATAATATTTTTCTTTATAGCGCCAGTGTTTAAGCATTGTATCAATTCAGGGATCTTTATAGCTGCGACGCTACCAGTTACCCCTATTAATAAGTTAATGCCCTTGCCAGGGGCAAAGTGCAGGTCAAGTGAGTTCCCTAAGTTTTTGTTAGCTTGAATCATGGGTTATAATTTGATAAATTAAGTAGAAGCTGAGTTTCTGATCAAGTTTTAAGAAAAATAAATCTTCTTATGCTTTATAAACTAGCTTTAATTGTTCTCATTTAATCAATCGAGAAAGTATAAGAAACTAAAGAGTGAGCTTATTTTTAGTATATCAAAAATTCAAGACTATATTATCATTAACTTCAAAATCAGGCTCAATCTTTTGAACTTTTTGCGTAAATTATGAGTTAGTCAGCGTAATTTAAATTTTATTACATCCATTACCGAATTCAAAATTTTCACACAAATTTTAATTAAAATTGAGATTCATTAAAATAAAAAAGCATATTGAAGTTCGAGTAGAGCTTGTATTAAATTGAAAATTCTTCTTTTATCTTGAATCACCAACCGGTCCTCATCAAGTCCTGAAATTTAGATACATTAAAGCCCTGACAAAGAAAAAAAAGCAGCTTTAGAATTACACTAATTATATGACTCACAATTTAGTTTTTTTCATTTAATTTTAGTAACACAGAACACTTAATGCAAAACTAGGAAACTAATCACTAAAAAACGTTTGTTCAAATATTAGATCGGTTGATAAACTTCTAAAAATAGGTAAGCTGGTATGTTTAGCAAATTTAATATTTCATTTGGTATACAAAATTGACGCTAAACTCCAACGTTTATTGGTTTACTTACTTTTGTGCAATACTTAGGATCAGCAAAAATCCTATAAGATTTTTCTAACCTTGGTTCTGGGTCAAACCACATCATCCTATATATGTCATTATATAATTAAAAATTAAAATAAACCATTTAAAAATATTATGAGGATTACCTTTCAAGTTCCTGTAAATCTTGCACTTTATTACAGCAATTTCTGGTATAAAGTCTTTGATGCCTAAGTATGTTAGAGCCATTTAGCCTCCACATTTTACTATTATAATGTGGATAGCATGAGAAATTATCGAAACAAAGCCTCAAAAAATTCATGGACTTTCTTGGATTAGGTAGAACAAATGGTTGTCGTGCATGGATTGGTAACGAGTTGTAAGAGTTAAAATATTTAACTAAAGATAAAGAATGTTTAAAATGTTTGCTCAATGCTAAAATGACTTATCATTTGGTATCTTACCTGACCCAGGTGGGAGTTCCATTCCATGATATAAGTTTCTACCGTTCTCACCAGTGTATGAATCGAACGCCTTTGTGGGTCTTGTGTAATTGTTATGTATTGAAAATATTGAAAAATCTTCCGTTCTTTGATAAGCTAACTTTTCCTAAATTTAAAGGGTTGCAAAAAAATTAAAGATTAATTAAAACCTATAAATTTTGAAAAGTACTGCAAAGTCAATAAAATGGTAGGTCATCAAAGTTATTTAAAACTAAATTATAATTAAATGTCTAATAAAATGTTAATCAAGTCAAATTTTCCAAAGCTCAAAATTGCAATATCAGTAACTTACCTTGTTTGGTAAAGAAAATGTAAATGGGTTGATGTTTCGATAAGGGATTCTCGGATTTGATGTTCTCACAGTTTCAACACAGCAATCAACTTCTTTATTTTCCTCAGCTTTGGCCTTAGTTGTATCCATGTAAGTTTTACGCATTTGATTACTTGGGTGGATCATCCCAGCAATCCCTTCACATTGCTTACTTGGGTCCATGTTTTCAAGAATTGTATATATGGTATTTCACGAATTTTAATAAAAAATTAAAGATTTTAACGTATTTATCTCATTAGCTATTTTCACAGCATTTTTATCAGTCAATGTTGCTTTAAAACTTAAATTCATAATTATTTTCTTCAATTTGTATACAAAGGCAGAGAAAAAAATATACGAGATTCAAAGTTAGTGAACCAAATTTGAAATATATACATTTACTTGATCTGAATTTTATTTCGAAATAAAAGCTATGTTGCTTTAATCATTGCATAAAAATACCCTATGAATTTTATACTGAGGAAAGATAATCATTCTTGGGTTCTACAAACACAATAGATGATTAGGACTCTAACTAGAAAAATATCTGAAATCTGCTTAGATATTCTTAGAATAATATTTTCTACGATAATTTCCTTTTGAGCTAATAAAAGCGAAAGCTTACTATTGATTGAAATAGAATAATGATGGTTTTAATAAATTTTATTAATATCCACAAGACTTGAATTTTTCTACAAGGAATAAATTTGCATGAAAAGTGAAAAGGCAGGGTGGGAATGTAAAGTGCTTCTCTAGTTTTATTATGCTCCATTAATTTTTTATTTCTAGCCATTCAGGCTAGCTACAAACACTACACGTAAACTTTTTGATAGTTCGTTTTTTAATGAATGAAGCATGCGTTATGAAATACCATTCATGACAACTAGAAATAGGCTAACATGTAAAGTCAGTTGGCTTATCACACGACTATAGTTCTATTAGCTGGAAGGTCAAATTAATTCAAGTAAAGCAGTTAGTCTATTATTTGTTATTACACATTTAAACGTTATGGTATTAAATTCGCTTATTGAAATACCTTTCTCCCCTTTGTCATTCACATGTCAAATTCTAAAAGTGAAAACAAGTACCTGTATGAAATCTTTAGATATAAAAACCCTAATTTGGACTAGTTATAAACCTAAACCTGGCCAATTATTTTAATAAAATTCTTATCAAGTGAGAAGATTACTTTGAAGACTATAAATACTTAATATGACTTAGGGCTAATAGATATTTCTGATTACTTACTCTTTACAATGGAGCCTTTTGACCCTATTTTTGAGACACTATGGGGCCCACTATCTTCCGCCTCCACAAAATTACCAAGCTTTCAAGAAACTCCAGATATTAATGACAACCAAGACTCATTTCATGAGGATAAAACTTCTTCTAACAACAATATTTTCGGGAATCAAAACTCCATCACAAACATTCCTTCTTCACCTACATCATCTACTGCAAGCTACTTCTTTCAATCAAAGCTATCTAAACCTTTAATTCAGAACATCATTGCCTCCGCTCACCTTCAATGTGAAATTGATTTGAGAAAGGTTGCTATCTCTACCAGAAATGCAGAATACAACCCACGTAAGGTGAACGCTGTTATAATCCGCATCAGAAAGCCCCGCTGTACTGGTTTAATATTCAGAACTGGTCGGCTCATGATCACAGGTATGAAATATATGAAATAATAGAATTTCTGAGCTTTTAAAGGAGCAACAAAATTCAATATTATATTCTGTCAGGGGCACGTTCAGAGGTAGATATCAAACGGGGTGGTAAATTAATGGCTAAACTCGTCCAATACACAGCTCATTCTTCAGTTCAATTCGCTAGCTTCAAGATTGAAAATATTATTGCTACTGTTGATTGTGGCTTCCCTGTTAGATTGGAAGGACTGGCAAATGAACACAAAGAGTTTTGCAATTATGAACCCGAATTATTTGCAGGTTATACTTGATAACTGCAAATTATTCGAAATTTTAAATACAAATTAAGTCTCCCTTCTAGATAAGCTTATAGAATGAAATGTTTTATCTTTAAATCTTTACAGGTCTAGTATATCGCTACAACCCTAGTGAAGACATTAGGGCCGTTCTTTTGATTTTCGTATCCGGAAAAATTGTTATCACTGGATGTAAGAAGCTTTTGGATGCAACAAATGTATTCGAAAATATGTACCCTGTTATTATGCAGTTCAAGAAGTAATGTAAAAACAAAAACTTATTTATTCCGTTTTAAATTATTTTGCCGAAATAATAAAATTTTTATGATCAACCCTGACGCTAATAAATAACTCTGCGATAAATAAAAACAAAGCCCTTCTGTATTTAATATAAATTGTTGGAACACTGTATTCGCTTTTTAATAGCAATTTACCATAAATTTTAGAGTCACATATCTATAAACTTTTAGAGCGAGTATATACTCATAAGTTACCAGAGAGTTGTTTTATTTCATGATGCTTAAGGAGGATAAAACAGATATTTTAATTTTTTAACCACTGGTGCAATAAATTGCATAGGGCTTTCAATCATTGAATGAGAAAGTATAGCCCAAGGCAAGTAAATTTCTTCCTTTAAACCTTCTATTAGAAATAAAATTAATAGCCTTGAGTGAATATATAATGCTAATAAAGCATGTGAAACAAAAAAAGAACATTGATATTACACTTCATAAATAGCCTTACTGAACCTGAAATTAATTCTAATAACTTTGGTTTACCCTAAATAGTAAATGCCAATTTGCTGCTAATCAGATGTTCAAATCACTTTTTTTTTATATCATCATTTCCATTATCATGTTTAGTCGTTCGTGGAGATCACAAGTTCAAGTTATTGCAAATAGTAATATAAGACTACAATCTAAACTGAGTTTATCAGAAAACTCCAGAAATTTTATCCATACTCCAAACAAATGTTTCATAAGTAATGCAAATCAGAACTTGAAAGGTTAGAAGAAGTATGTTCAACTAACTTTTACATTTAAACTATATAAACTCTAATTTATAGATTCCAATAACTTTCCAAAAAGAAGCTATTCTACTAATTCCTTGAATATAGGAACTCCTCAATTGTTAAAGCGATCAATCGATTCTTTAAAATATTATGTCAGTTTAATAGAAGCTTATATATACAACTTTAAATATTCAAAAGTAGTAAATTTTTATTGAATTCAACTTCTTAGGTATCACGAATTTCGCCTTCTTGTGAAGTTATACTTATACCTATTTTTGAAGACAATTACTCCTACATTCTAGTTGATAAGTACGTAAATCAAGCACACTCCGTAAATTATTGTTTTATAAAAGGCAGGCCTAACCAACTGTACCATTATTTCAATATTTAATATTTGTTCGATACAACACTTTTGATTACAGAGGCTACAAAAGCTGTGCTGTTGTAGACCCGGCTGATCCAGATAAAACTTTGAAAATTATACAACATGAAAACATAATTCCAAAATTCTTACTCTGCACTCATAAGCATTGGGACCATTCAGGTAGATTACTGAGAGTTTTCAATATTTAGAGTATGAATATAGGGACTTTTGGCTAAAACAAAAATTACCTTTCTAATGTATCGATTTTTAAAGCAAAATATACATTGTTATAGCAAAGTTTTATAGACATATTTTTTAAACTAATCCTAAATTTCCTACATGATTTCATATATAACTTAAAATACTAAACCCACATTTTATATTCAGCCGGAAATTCAAAACTCAGCTCTGAGATTCCTGACTTAAAAGTTGTAACAACTGCTTATGAAGACATACCTTCAGCTGATATACAACTTTTTCATAACGAAAGCATTGAACTTGATAACTTCAATATAAAACTTTTTCACACTCCTTGCCACACAAAAGGTCATGCAGTCTTCTACATAACATCGAATAATCCAGGGATACTTGAATCTCCTATTTTATTTTCAGGCAAGGGTATTTTCATCGAAACAATATGATATTTATAGCCAATTATTTATATTTAGAAAAGTTTATCATTGAAATCTCACCAAAACAAATTGAAAAGGATTGAATCATATGATTAAAACTTAACTTAGCCTTGATATAAATTTTATTCAACTATTTGATCAGTTTAAATAAAGCAACATTATCTAAGACTATATTTTTATTGACTGATTACTCTCTTTAAACAAGTTTAATTAGATTACAATGGAACACACCACTATTAATTTTCTCCAGGAGATACACTTTTTATAAGTGGCTGTGGAAGATTTTTTGAAGGCTCTGCAAAGGATATGTCACACTCTTTAGATACATTAATTGCTAACCTTCCTAAAGAAACACTAATTTATTGTGGTCATGAGTATACAAACATCAATTTAAGGTAAATTCAAAGAATACATCAATTTAGAAATAAACTAATTTCAGATTTCTGGCCACACTTATGAACTCAAACAGATTTGCCTTGAGTGTTGAGCCACAGAATCCTTATGTAAAAACGAAACTAGAGCTATTGAAAGAATGCTTTAAAAACAAAGAACCCAGCGTTCCTTCAACTATAAATGATGTAAATTTTTCCATATAAGAGCCAAAAAGGGCTAAATCTATAAATAACTGTTTACACAACATAAACTTTTGTTATTTTTCAAATTTGTACAGGAGCTACTGTTTAATCCCTTCATGAGATCTTCGTCACCAGATATTAGAAAGCTTCTTAAAATAAACCCTTCTGCAAAAAATTTTGAGGTTATTCAAAAATTACGTGATTTAAGAAATTCGTTTAAATAAATCCTTTAAAAGAGTTCCTTATGTGATTTATTAACTAAAACTTCTCATGATAGAGTAGTTTCAAACAAGCAGCCACATTTTCAAAATTAGTAGTCAGGTAATGGCAAATTTTTAATTACTCACAAAATTATATTTAAGTATTTATACTAGCAAACTTGTACAATTTCCCAAAACAAAGTCTTTACATCTAATTACTTCAAATTCATCTTATGCATGAAATTAAACTTTTAATATCTCTTTATTTTTAAAAAACTCGTATACTCTTGAATTAAATAACATAAGCATTATTGCAATAGAAAAACACTAGATTTTACATAATTTCGAAGTTTGGTATCAATTGTGTTTATAAATTGAATAAGGTGACATATTATACATTTTTCATTTAACAGCTATAGTGTAAAAATATTTTACTAAAAATTTTTCTTTATTTGACTTTTATCAAGTCATCATATATTGGGTACACTTTTCTTTACTGATGCCTGATAGAATCATAACTCAAAAAGTCTTTAACAGGTAAAAATCTTAAGAATCCATAATTCTCTAGCTTTACTCTGCTCTCATCTTACTGTATACTATTTTATAATAAGAAATATAATATTTTTCTTTTTTTTAGAGTTTTTATATAATAATAAACACTTTAGAATCATATTTATAGCTGTAATTATAGTGAAAATTGTAAAAGCCTTAACATATTTATTTTTATGAAGCCACACCGCGTACATTTTTTATAAAAGTCTTCAATTGGATAAGATTTTTTCATTTATAAACTAATTGTTCGTAAAAATATAAATCCATTGTTCGTTGAAAATCAACAACTTTTGACCCACAGAAACTGAGTTAACATATCCCTTGACTTTAAGAGAATGTGTCCTAGATATTATTTGTTTCTCTAGCAACTCTAAAAATTAGTCTGTATTTTTTGGCTAAAGTATGGAGGAATCACTTTTGTGTAATCAAAATTAAAACTGGTGATACTAAATTGTTTTACATAGAAATACTTCATTCAACTTATTTTTTTAAAAAGGAAAAAAGTGAATGCTTATAAATCAAAACTTGTTATTAGTCAGCCCTAGCTGTATAGCTTTTAAATCTAGTTAATGAAACATACAGTTTTATGATCAACCTTTTAAGCTAATTTGATTGTTATGTACACATCTTTTCTTATAAACTCTTAAACAAGTAAGCTAGAAGACTACAAATTTAAACTTCTCATTCTCTAGACTTGATGAAAACTAAAAGATATATGGAAGAATGAAGACATTTTGACCACATTATCAAACAAATGATCTAGCTCTTTTGAAAACATCTCAAGAATTATTCTTCCTATTATAAGATTCAATTGATTTCATTCTCTTAAAAATCAATTATCAAGCTTAAACCTCAATATCAATTAAGGTCATAACTACTTTTTCTTATAAATTACCCAATCAAGTTATCGATCTTATTGAATATGATAATGGCCAGCCATCGAAAATCATGGATGATCCCACTTTCAGTTTTGAAAGGCTATGCTAACAATTTCAGAGCAAGCCTTCCTAGCAAAACTGAACCTGTTTTATTGAAGTATAGTCAAAATGGAAAAAACCTAAATTTTTCACCCTTAGCTGTATCAAATGACGATTGGAAAAACTGGGGACATCAAAACAGGGGTAGAAATTCATTCTTTCATTCAGCATTAATATCTGCGGGTGCCTTAGCATGGTACTCAACCTATGAAAAGAATCATTTTAGTTTTATAGAACGAAGTAACGTACTATGTAACGAACCACAAACACAACAGCAAACAGGAAATGATCAAGACTCTCTTAAGCACTCGCATCCGCTATGGAGATCACAATCAAATGTGCGACTTGAACACAAGTTCGATGATGCGCTCATATTTTGTGGCACAAGCAATGAACCATTAGGAGCCAACGTGGCAGAACGTTTAGGCATGAAATTAGGAACTGTGCTTGTTAAAAGATTTGCTGATGGCGAGGTTTTTATGCAATTTCTTGACTCTATGAGAGGTAAAGATGTTTTTATTATTCAACCAACTTCTCCTCCTGTTAACGACAACCTCATGGAACTCCTCCTGATGATTTCAACATGCCGTCGTTCTAGTGCTAAGAAAATAACTGCTATTATACCTTATTATGGCTATGCAAGGCAGGATAGAAAGCTTTCTTCACGAGTACCTATATCTGCAGCTGATGTTGCTTGTATGATTCAAGCATTAGGTGTTGACCGGGTTGTTGCTATCGATCTTCATTGTGGGCAAATTCAAGGCTTCTTTGGTCCCCATGTACCTGTGGATAATCTTGAAGCACAAATAATTGGATTGGACCATTTTCAATCAATGAATCTCGAAAAACCAATCGTTATATCTCCTGATGCGGGAGGTGTTTATAGAGCAAAGAAATTTCAAGAAGGGCTTATCTCTAAAGGTGTCGACTGTGGAATAGCAATGCTAATGAAACAAAGGATACGGGCTAATGAAGTTGAATCCATGGAACTTGTGGGTAATGTAGAAGGATCTGATGTAATTATAGTTGATGACCTCATTGATACTGCAAGTAAGACATTTTACTAGGCATTAATTTTACTTGGTTCACTTTGTGATTTAAATTCAAATACATTAATAACTTTATTTGAATACCTCAATACCTGCTTATTATATTTTAATTCCTATTGTCACAAGGTACTCTATGCCAAGCAGCTTCAGTCTTACGGCGTCATGGCGCAAAAAGGGTGTTTGCTTTTGCTACACATGGAGTGTTGTCTCTAAATGGCTTACAAAAAATTGAAGATTCTCCACTTGAACAAGTGGTTATCACAGATACAATCAAAGCTCGTGAAGATGTCAAAAAATCTCCTAAGATAACGGTACTTAGCGTATCAGTATTGGTGGCTGATGCTATCAGGCGAATCCACCAGAAGGAGTCTTTGACTGAGCTATTTAATATGTACACAGCTAAAGGGAAAGGAACGCAATAACTTAAATCACGCTGTCAACAGTAGTAAATTTAATCACGCGTAAATATATAAAATTAACTAATCATAATCCAATTTACATTTTAAGCAAACATTATATTGTGGTTATCAGTATTACTAAACTTTATTTTAATTTAATACTATATTTTTTCTAAACTTTTAAAATTAATTTACTGTTTGACAATTTATTCCAAATATAAAATCAAGAAAATCCGTTTTATTAAAGCAATTTAGTCTTGGCAACAACTAATATCTCATTCTTGTTCAGATAATTGCCCTAAAACCTTTTCATTTAACATATAGTTTCTTCATTAAGTCCTGTATTATCTTTTTAAAAGTATTTTTAATTCTAAATCATACGTAGCTTATAACGATTTATTTAATTTGGATTCTTATTCCTAAATAATAGGCCAAGAATAACACTTTTTTAACAACAAAGAATTTACAACTGCTTAAAATTAGAGCTTATACAACTTCTATCTCTTATTGAAGCATATGCTTTTGTACTGAAAATATTTTATGACTTCTGCTAAGAAGATGAAGCTCAAGTTCTCATGTCTGAAACTTGAGATAAATATCGTTTTAATATAATACAAAATTTTTAAGATAGAAGGATGAAGATTCTAGGGATATATATTCGAATTAGTTGCTTTATAATAAAGCAATCAAACTAAAGTATGCAGAAATCTAATTGCTTAACACATGAATAAGCTTGATAAAATATAGCATTTTTTAATCCCTTAGATTAATCTTCCAATACAATTAAAAAAATTCAGATATAGCATCCAGAAAAGGCACTCTTAAGACTAGTAAAAATATAACTATCACTAGCTAAGCTAATAAAACATCAAAATCTTAATTATTTAAGGACATTTCATTATAAAGGAGTGAGTTAAATATTTATTGTTTATATATGAGATTGGCTTCATAGATTAAATGGCTTCGATTTTTGTTAAGTATATAGAATAGCTGAGCTAATTAACTATCTTTTACTGTACAAAAACCAGGCTATAGCAAGCATTATTTTCTAAATTTGATGATAAATAAATTAATTTATACATAAAAATTGATATTGTGCCTGTGTATATGACACTCATATACCTGTGATAATCTTTTGTTAAAGATTTATTTTGAACTACTTGGGCTTTCTTAAAATATATAATATATATACATGAATAAAATTATATGCATATTGATATAATTTAGCTCTAAAAAACTGGTAATATGAATTGAAGAGGTTTATATCTCAGTGTTATTAAAAAATAACAATTTAAGCATCCACCAAAGCAAAGAAAAATACTGAAAAAATTCACTGAATTTTCTAAAAGCAGCTCGATAAAGTTATAATATCTTAACAGAAAAATATTTCTACTTAGCTTTAGACTAAGATTTTTTACTTATGGTGATAAAAGATAATTGCATACAAGACTAAAGTATTTAAAGAAATTTTTTAAACATGGGTAACAAGTATAGTGCTAAAAAAGCTTCAAACCCTTCAACATCTGAGAAAACCACAACAAAGTCGAAGGATTCCAAAAATTTGATTCTTTTAGGTCCACCTGGTTGTGGAAAAGTTTGTCTACTTCAATGATTAATTCAAATATAATTTTGATAATAATAAATATCTTTTTGGCAAAAAGAAACAATAAATATATAAAAACACTTTTCAAAATTTAATGAACGTTTATGATTGTCTTATTAACAGGGCACACAGTCGAAAAAACTTGTTAGTGCTTACAACTTATGTCATATCTCAACGGGAGATCTTCTTAGACTTTCTATTCAAAATAAGACAACATTAGGGTTAAAGGTTAAGACAATTATCTTGTACAAATAAAGTCTTAATTTGATAGTTTATAGAGAAATTAAGCATCGAAAAATAAAATTATATATTCAAGCAAAACTTGTTCTTTATTTCTCAAGGCTCAGGAAAAATTAGAAAAGGGCCAATTAGTCGATGATGAAATAGTTTTAAGTCTTGTTAATGAAAGATTAGATAGTCCAGAGTGCTTAGATGGCTTTCTACTTGATGGCTTCCCAAGAACTATTACACAAGCAAAAGAGGTAATATGCAGCTTTTATATTATTCAATAACCACTAAATTGTTATACATTTTCTAGTATGTAGTATTTAGCCTACAGAAATCTCAATTGAGCTAGTAAAATCGAGTGCTTTTATTAGAAAAAAATTTCTTGCTGATTATTAAAAAAATTACAATATTAGATAATTTAGAGTCAGAATAAAAAATGTTTGATATTTATAATTCAATATTGAAGTTAAAATTATTCTAAATAAAAGCCTGTATGATATTATACACAATTTTCTAGCTTGACAAAATGCTTATGAAAAGGAGTACAAAGATTGATACTGTAATATATTTTGAAGTACCAGAAGCAACATTAATAGCAAGGGTTTGTGGTAGAATGATACATCCTGGTTCAGGAAGAATTTATCATAAATTATATAATCCTTCAAAAGTAGAGGGTGTTGACGATGTGAGTACAAGTTTTAAATGTATTCTAATTACATGAGATGATGCTTTTTCATTAAATTGAATTATCTTAGATAACTAATGAACCTTTAATCGTACGCAAAGATGATACTGAAGATGCATTGTTAATACGCTTGAAAGAGTATAAAGAGTTGACTGCTCCATTGATAGAGTATTACACTGAATCCAAATTATTGGTTACAATTGATGGCAGTAAAGAACCACAAGCAATATTAGAAGTTATATATACATTTATTTATGTTATTGTTGTATTGTTTAGCCTAAGTGTAATTTGATATATTTTCCAAAATATTCGTATAATTTTATCATCTAACAACTATCAAATATGATACATACCCACGTATTTTAATAGGATATCAGTGAATGTATAAAGAAAGAGAAAAGCAAGGATGAGTAAGGAACTCCTGATGATTTACAAATTTTAGAATGAAAGTTATGAAGAAATAATCATTAGCCGTATAGGGATAAATATATCAACTAAATATAGATAGCTAGAAAAAAACAAATTAAAATTAATGCTTTAATTAGCCAATTAGAATAATCTCAAAACTCTCATTTTATGTGATTCTTTGGGATTGAAAGCATCCAATGAATGTTTTATTGATTTTATTAATAAACTTTGATCGAATTTCAAGGAATGAGTGTTTCGATTAGACTATGTCAATTTTGTAAATTTGGGAATGATTAGTGAGGATTTGCATATAAAATGAAAAATGAGAAATTATTCGTATATTTTGTGTTGATATAGACTTAAATTGATTAACTTAAGGGTTAAAAATGTTTTAATAAACTGGAATAGGTCATTATAAGGGCTTAAGTTTAAGTAGATAAGAATATTCTAGAATGTTGTATAGTGTTTTAAAAATTATTTAGCTGTGAGGTCTAATTATTGTCAGTTCTGTTGTAAATTTGTGATTAAAGTCTTGAGTTTTTGTTTTTGATTGTCAGTTAAAGTTGTAAAAAGAGACTCTAGTGCTTGTTGACCAACTTCATTAAAAAGGTTGAGGATCATTTTGTCAAGTTCTTCAGTACTAAATGGCGTTTTAAAAATTTCGATAAAAATTACTAGGATTCGTTGCTTAAATGAGCCTTCAGGGCCAACTAATTTTTGGTCATTCTGTATGTTAAGTTGATGTGTTAGGTATAAGTTAGTGCGGGTTTTACTGTAATTTTAAGTAGAATGATTGTTAAGTATTTAACTTACAATGCAAAATCGCTCCATCAATTCTTTATGTACAACTTTGCCTTCAATTTCTTCTTCTTTTAAGGGGAGATATTTAATATAATCTTGTACGTAAAGGTATGGATTTTCAATTGCATCGAAATGATTGAATACTAATTGCCCTAAGGCTGAGTAAGCAGTATCTGTTGCTGACTGAGGTATGAATCCATAAAAAAGTGTTGTGGAAAAGTAGTGGATTTAAAAGAAGCTAAATAATCATTACCTTGTCTTCATTTAATTCTTGACTGAATGCTTTGGTTTGGGACCATAATGCCTTTGTAGCTTTATCAGCATAGGGCATAAAGTATTGAAGTTTAGCAGCTTTACCCAAAATATAACTTGCGGGCTGACGAATGCGAGGATCGTTACTCATTATGCAATTGAAAGTAAATGGAAGTAGTAAATCATCCCATAACGGGACTATAAGTTCCTGAGTGCCAGAAATGAAACCGATAATTTAATGCATAGGACTATGGGGTGTTTAATCAATATGATTAAAATTAGAACCTATGATATATTTGAAATTTTGAATTTACCTCGAGATGTTCAAACATATCAGAGCTTAATAAAATGGCTGCTATTGTTAAACCATTATCATCAGTGCTGTGAAAATCTCTACAGTTTTTGATAAACTTAGTAGATATATCTATGGAGGTGTCGAAATATTCTTTCTTGTAGTTCTTCATAAAGGTGCCCAGTATATCCAGAAGGGAAATACATAAGTCAAGTTCCTAATATGATGATGAGGAAATAGAAAAGAGGTTTAGTTCATGTGCTAAGTTTTAACAATTTGAAAATTACTTGATCAATTTCTATTTTCAAATCTTCATATTCATCTTCGTCCTCATCACCTTCATTTTGAACTTTCTTTAGCTCATTTAATCGAATTTTAATTGATTCTCTCGCTTCGAATGATTTTTCGATTAAAAGGAATATGTCAAGGGTGAACTTTTTAACCTTTCAAATTTTATACAGTAAATAATATTTTAATCGATGTTGTACAAAAGAGATCTAAGGATTTTGAAGCTAAGAGACTCTAGTTTGAAAAGAGTTTCAATTTTCTTACCATATCAATGGTTAGTATGTCAGGGCCAACCTCGGTTAAACATTCATCAAAAGCACTGGTTTCAGGTAAGAAAAAATCTGAATAGTAACGCTCAGTAGAAGTTTCATTTGAGTATGATTCATCAATATTATCTTTTAAAAAATTAAAAGTTTTTATAATCATGGTGACAACAAATTCCTTGTTTCCAGTTCTCTATTCGAGTAAATGATATATAAAAAATTTTAATTTATAAAAATAGATGACTTTTTTGTAGATTGAATTGTAATGCCATACCTCAAAAATTTTTCGAGCTACTTTAATGAGGTAGGCCATTGTCGAAATAGTCTGTTCCATTACACCAGAAGCGAAACCATTTTCGAAAAGACCAAAAATCGCACTAGTACATCTTTCTAAGTAATCGGCAAAATCAATCGTTAGAACTTCAGCACAGGTCTTGATGAAATCCAGTGCAAATTCATAATTATCAATAGTTTCAGCATCATAGGCTGCAATATTTCTTTTCATAGTTTCAAGATCATCCTCAGTCTGATAAAAAGTACCAAATTGTTCTTAGGTTTGAATATCAAGCCTATTGAGGTCACTTATAAATAATAGCATTGTACTCTAGTAGTAAAATTGAAGAGATATGCTAATAATAATAAAATAACCTTAACAAATTCTTCTAGTTCCTCGGATATTTCAGGTATCTCTGACAAGTCATTCAAAAGTGATGGTAGGATTTTCGGGATATATGGGAGGAAATCAGTCTTCATTAATCTGCACATTCGGTTTATTGAAAGTTGGACATAGTCTTTGACAGGATTATCGTCATCAAACTTTTGATTGAACAAGTTAACCAAATCATCCATAACAACGTGACTATATGAAGCAAATTTTTCCGTACCTATAAAAAGGGGAGTATAAGATATACACTTTTATTAGCTGGTTATCTAACTTACCGACACAGAACCCAATGATTGTAATACATTCAATTGCTTTGCCTCTCAAAACTCGATGTTCTTCTTGGTGAAAATGTTGTGAGATTGATATTATATATGGGATAATGCTATGATATTTCTTGAAATCTTCTTGGATAACACCAGCGACGACAGCAATTGCACTTACAGCTTGTTCAAGTATAATATTAGCTGGATTGAGTAAAATAAAAGAAAAATTTGGTTAAAACATACTTTAAATTTGAATATATTTATCTAACATGCTCTGTTAATGACTTGGGAGTATAAGTGTTGCATAACGTGTTCAACATGGGGTTCGAGTGAGCTTTTTGAGACTTCCTCAGTAAAATTAATAAATGCAGCTAATGCATGGGATTGGACTCTAGCAACACTATCATTGAAAGTATTTATGAGGGCTGGGAGGATTCGATCTTGCATATTCTCTTGCACATAAGGTTGGGGGTAAAGGGAGATTAAACCGATTGCATGGCAGGCAGCGTATCTTACTCTCCAATCCTCATCCTTCAATTTCTGAAGTTTGGGTAGGAAAAATGTATAATGTGATTGAAGTAGATCATAAATTAAAATTAATTATGCACTATATAAATTCTAACCAATAATAATACTGAAACGAAATCATTTAAATGAGTTTCTGCTTGTTCTTCGGGTATATAATCAACTATTTGAGATATAGACATTATGGCAACAAAATTGAAGTGCCATTCCCTCCTGTTCAAAAATTCGTAAAGGAACCGAAAAATTGTTGGGAAAAACTTAGCAGTCTTTTCTTCTTTTACAAAAGCCTTTGCTAAACGACCAATGGATTGTTCACCCGTAAAATATAGATTGTTGTCCTGATGAAACATTGTGTTGAAAACTGTTGCTACAATTACAATGAGGTTTTGCTTAGTACCTGTATTTCTTCGTCGGTTTCTAGCCAGTCATTATATTTCTCATCAATAATATCAAGCATAAAACGGAGTATAATCTCAATTGTAGTCTCTATAAATTTGGGTATATTTTGAGCCCTAAGAAGAATAATATATTATATAAATCAATAGGTTTTTATATAAAATTTGGGCATTAAATGTTACATTTTCGGTTTTGTCTCAGCGATAGATAAAAGAACTTCCAGGGCTATAGAGGGTGTGCCTTCAATGTCAGTTGCCATAGTAACTGCATTCAAACTCGATAAAATCTCTGCTCCATAAGGTTTGAAGAAAAATGCTTTAGTTGTGGCTATTTCTTCCAAATTAACAAGGAAGTTCCTGCAAATTGAAATGAGAGGTGTATATTGTTGCTTTTAAAATATTATAAAATGATCTCACTCTAATTTAGGATCATGATTATTCTTGAGTGTGATCATAGTTTCAATCATCATGGGGATGCAAGCTGAGGCCTCTTTAATATTTATTAAGTCGTATTTCATTAACATATTAAGGAAAGTTACACAATTGCACCTGTGATAAGTAATAATTTTATCATAAATGAAGTATACAAATTATAATACATTCGGACACTTACCTAAGAAAAATATGCTCAGACGGCATGCATTTTTGTATAATTATCAAGCTTAGTTTTCTATTATTATTGAAATAACTATGCATCACTGGGATAAGATTATTCAATATCATTAGTGCAGTTTCCTGGTAAACGGGTTGAGTGGTTTCGAAAAGCCCAAAAATCTGAGACATAAATTCGTTCTCATCTTCACATGGTTGTAAATATGCCATTATGTTGACCAAGACTTCAATTAGATTTTTTCTAACAGAAGAATCTTCCTCCTTTACAGTAGTCTGAAGAACTCCATCTAATATAAGTATATTAAAATGTAAATTTAAATTCAGTCATTTGAGCATAGAAAGTTTGCAGGGAAGCAATATTATTAACCAAAATAACATCAGTAAAATGTAAACTATTTTTTATGAAAGTCTCTGAAGACGCTTAAAAAGTTTAATTTGAAAATACAAATATACAATTTCAAAATATAAATTTAATTAATTTTGTTTCACATTTGATTAGACAATTCAATGAGACAATTCAAACCATCCTTTTCTTTAAATAATAAAGATGAAGGCATTCAAATTGTTCCAAATACGTGTATAAGTAAGTGATTTTATAAGAGATGGAGCGTACTTCGAAGTTGCAATTGATCAGTTATGGATATTTTAGTCGATGTATCAGATTGGCTATTAAAACTTGATAGTAAATTTTTGAGATATACAGCAGCACCTATTTTGACTGTTATTACGTTTTCTATCTTTATGATTTGCATGAGATATTCAATTGACTCCCTGGGGTATGAAGAGACAAATTTCTCAAGCATTTTCTCATAATTATTTCTTAATGTTTTATCTATTGATTGTACTCCCGAAATGAGTTCAAGGAACTGGGGGTAGGCCAAAAATGGGGTACCCATCGTCACATGCAATAGTGATGAGATCTGTGGTGTGTTAGGGATAATAATAGGAATTATCATTAAACCAAGTACATAATATTCAACTTATTGTATTGGGTTTGATAGGGGTATGTGTTAAAATGATCAAGTAATGTGAATAGGCTATTTTTTATGTCTTAGGAGAATAATTAAGCTTATATCTAGAAAAGTAGTAGTAATCTTATGTAAGATAAAGTGAGTTGCACAATGAATTTATATTTTTAAAGTGAGTTAATCATATGATAAGCTCAGTGATAAGGGGTATGAGAGCTTGATAATTCACTTACATTTTAAAGGAATATACAGGGGGGAATAAATAATTCCAAATATAGGTTTAGTGAAAAGTGAAAGGGATTACAAAAATTGAATACAAAAGGGGTGAAGTATTTTACCGTCAAAAATTAATAGGTAAATCGTATAGAAAGAGGGAATTGTGAAAAGTTTTTAATGTGTCAAAAATTTAGGGACAGCGTGTGTTTGGAGGTGATTATAAATAAGCTTTAGAAGAACGCTTGATATTCGAGTGAAGGAGTAGATGAAGGGATGTGATTAATAGTGAAAATGGTGTGTGTTAAGTAAGTGTGATTTGTGTGTATGTTCATGAAGTAATGTGTGTGTGCGTGTCTGTGTACATGAATAAAAAGAGAAGAAGACACTTTGTAATTAAATATACGATTCTGTTATATCTATTATGTTAAGCAATGTCCAAAATTAAATTAGCATAAAGCACAGGTATTCATTTTCAGAGTTTAGTTATCTGTTGGTATGTTAAATCATCATTTATACAAGATTGAATTTAAAATAATTACATACAGGCCTGGTGTTTGAAATTGTCAGCTAAGTGTGGATATTTTTGTTTATTTTTTCACTTGATTTTATTATGTGTTGGCTTGGAGTTAGTATGTGTCAGCAAATCTCTATATGTGTGGACGTGATGTTTTGTGAGTGTGTATTTTGTGTCTGTGTTTTATGTTTTTGTGTGTGCTTTATTTCGTTGTCTATCTTGATTCAAATCTTATTTTCTTGGAGTGTTGCGTAATTATTTAGTCACTGTAAATTTTAATGTCTATAAGATTGTTGATGAGCTGCGTGTGTGTGTGTGTGAGGCCTTTTTTGTGTGTGCTGTTTGTTGTGTGTATACGTAACTATAATATTAAAGCTTCAAATGAATGTTTACAGTTCTTAAATCAATTAAATTTATATTAGTTTAATTAATCATCAATTCTATTTTAGTAGCTTGTTACAATGAAATATTACTATTTTTACAGATTAAAAAATACCAATAATAAACTTTTGCTAGAGCTAAAACATATATGTGTATAACATTAGGGATATAAATAACAGGAAAACAATTTTAACAAAGTGTATTTTTGAGCTTAAATGAACAATTGTTTTAATTTTATGTTTCAACCATGATAAAAAATATCCAGCTTTACAGATTTAATTTGTTTGTTTAGAAACTAACGATTAACTAAATACTATATTTAATTATAATCAAATGAATTGAAAAATCATTTGATTTTAAGACAACTTCTTAGCAATACAACTTTTTATCAACATCTAAGCTTAAACATGATAACGAATGAATCCTAGAGAACAAAAATCTCTGAAAGAGTGACGATATATGCAATTTATAAATTACCGCCTCTTATACTCTATTTGTCACTAAATAATCTTTGAACTGTAGGCAATTCCCTAATTGACGATAAATTAATTGAACTAGATAAGAGTATACGTATATAAGATATTAATCGAAACACTATTGTAAACATATTTTCACTATTTATTAATGCCTATTTGTGCATAAACGTGTGCGCTCAATGCTGTATTGCTTAGTCCTGCAAATTAGGAAACTCATTATAAAGCGGCCTTTTATATATAAGTAACTTAGATTTTGCCATATGATTAAACTCAATCATTTGTTTCTGATTTTGACTTTACACATATTCTATGATGAAGCTATTGGGAAGGCTTTATTCCCTCAATTATCAATCACTTTACCTACCCGACAAGTTAGTATATAAGCTCATCATTGATGACGATAAATCATAGGAGAATTGAGAAGAATAATCTAGACATTTGAAACACTATGCAAAACAAAAATTTTGTTTCAACTTTTGAATAACAATCAGCCGATCTCATTCCGTATCAAACAAATTTTATGTGATATAAAAATATTTTAAGCATACTGTATCATAATATAAACTTTATATATAACATCATCCAATTATTTTCCAAGCTAAAATTTCTGCATTAAAAACTACTCAGAGTTTCAGAAACAAAAACTTTTCCCAAGCCTTTGATAAAGATCCCAAAAGCACACCTCTCATTTTCTTTTATGGGAAAGAATGTACTCATTCAAAGGTATAAAGGATTAATATGATAAATGCTAACAGGAATTGCTGCATTCAATCCATTTCATGAACATTGCTCAGAAATATGCTTCATGTGGGATTCGAAATTTCATGGATTAATTACATACATTTTTGTGTTGCTTAAACATGAAGGTGATGCACCCATTGATTGCGAAACTCGAAGCAGAACTTGGGATAACTATACACAAGTTGGAAGTCTGGCATAATATTGAAAACTATAAGGTATCTTGATTCTAATTTTTGCCCAAACTGTCATGAATATGAATATTTTTTGTACTTTTATAAGGTGCTTCAACTATTCGATCGACACTCTCGATGTGGTGGACTTCCCTTCTTTTACAACTTAAAGACTCATAAAGCTATTTGTGGAGCAACAGATTACACCAATCTAAAAAATTGGGCATCAGACTCAAACTGCAGGTGATTAGAAAATAATAATTAAAATCTCCCAAAAGCCTAAAACTAATAATTTTGTTAAATTTTTAAAGGTTTCACTCACCACCTTCAGTAAACCAGCCGGAAATAAATTTGCTTTATAAGAAAACGGTATACAATTAAAATATCTTAACCTTTAGTCTTTCTATACAATATCATTTTGGTTTTCACATTTTATGAATTTTCATAACACTTTTATAGGGATTGACAGCGAGATTTCTGAGAGTCCTTGAAAATGTAAGATTTACGATTTTTTATATAAAGCTTATTTGAAAAAATTATCCACAATTTCTCAGTTTCAACAGCTTGGTAGGGAAAAAATGAGGCAGCGTCTGCTTAATGAGACAAATATTCAATAGGCTTCTTTTATATTTTAGTCATCAATTAGCCTTTTTCTGTGTTAAATGTAATTTTCGAACACTCGATTTATTTACTTCTCGAATCTTACTCATCTTGAGTACTAGGTTTCAAATCTTGGAAACACTAGTTGATATGAAACGTCAGTATTTCAAAAACTTAGCTTATATTTTATAATAACCAAATTAATAGCAAATGAACTTCAAAATAGCCGGGATATATAAATTTAATACCCAAATAATTACCATCAAACATAAAATCCTTTGAGACAAATAAGATTCTTCAAAGCTCTATATATTTTCAATGTTTAATTATACATGTCAATTGATGATTTTCATATACTGAAGATATTTTTAGAGACTTTTGCTATATAATTGCATAAATATTAATGAAGTTGAAGTTTATCTTTATAACACCATTCAAGTTAGTTAGAAACCCCTTAGTTATTGTTTAAAACAACTTATTTGTTTACTTCTAAAAACTTTCCATCATAAAACGTAACTAATTTGATTATAAAATGGAGATTGAAAGTGAGAAATCCTCCCCAACTTTAAATAATGAAGAACCCATGGATCTTTCACAAGTCATGGATTCTATTTTCGGGAATAATCCCGAGAATTTGAGAAACATAGTCAATGGTATAAGTATTTTTTTGTTACTCACTGTAATTCCAATACTTATAAAAGCTCAATCTGTTGATATGGCTATGTTTTGGGGGTTGATTGGATTTCTTATACTTTTGCTTGGCTTCTCCATTACCTTCAATTGGTATGTTAACTGATCAATACTATTTTCAAAACCAATTTTGGGATTTATTTGAAGTTATAGTAATCAGATACTTAACATTTTTTATGAAATTCTTATATATAATTCTTTCATAGGTTCTTATCACTTTCATTGGAAATGAAGAATAAAGAAAAAGAAGCGGATGAAAAGAAAGGTGAGCATTGTTCTTGTAAAGTTACCTAGTTACCTTTATTTTACATGACATAATAATTGTCTGCAACTTCTAACAAAGCTTTTACTTAATCCATGTAATCCATTCGAAATATATATTCATCCCTCCTACAATGTTCAGAAATGTGATAGCTCATTTTAATAGCTAGTTGGCTCTATACCAATAAGCTTTTCTAGGCACTTTGAATTTTAATGTAAGTATGGTAAAGACACTCAAGATTATTTAAAAGAAAGATATTTTTTTAAAAATCAATAATTTTCTGATCAAAGGTTTATAAAGTTTATATTCATCGGAATTTTTTATTGGAATACCAACATAAAAAATGTTTAAATTACGAAAACGCTATTCTATAAAAAAGGACATAATGAAATAAAAGACTAAAATATAACAACTTTACTTTTTGTAATAGAAATTCAAATTGTAATAGAAAATGATTTAAATGTTTAAAATAATGTCTGAATAAAAATATCTCTCAAACTTTTGTCTTGATAAATGAATTTTGTAAACATTTATATATATTTATACATTAATGTATAACATGGAAATTTAAAGATACTCTTAATTTTCAATCTAAAGTTTAGAGATGTATTTATAAACCAGTTTTGATTACCACACATGCTAACATTAATCAATTAGGTTGACCTATGCACCCATTTTAAAAGTCATTCAGAAAAATTTAAAGCTCAAAATCCTGTCTGCTCCACAAAAGCATAAGTTTTAGATATGTAGAGTTTATATAAGGAGCATGAATGTACCAATGTTTAAACCGATATATGTTAAACAAGTTTTATCAAACAGCGATCTCAGTACCACCATTATAATTAATATTAAATGAATTACTATGATCTTCATTTTGGTGCCTCTTACTAGCATTTGTTTCTATATTATTCTCAGCAACTGCATAATCTTTTTTCATAAGACTTTCATAGTTTGTTCCATTATCGATGTTTGAGTTACTCAACATTATACTGTGCTTAAGTAAGTCAACCTGATAATGACTCTCTTTTAAATTTAAAATTTGGTCTTCACCTACTATTGGTGCTTCGTTCTGATCTCCTACAGATTCTATTTCATCTTTATATAATGATTGCCTTTTTCGGTTCTTATTTCTTAACGAATAAGGACAGTTTCGCTCGGATGAATTGTCTAGTACACTAAAGGACTTTTCAGAATATTCATTTCCACAATTGTGCATTGGATGCAAAAGCAATGGGGGAGGAAGTCTTGGTAAAATGGATTGCGTAAAATTATTTTTATTCGAGTTGTTTTCGATTATCCCAGACCTGTGTTCTAGATAATTTTTGAATGTTTTGCTTGTAGCGCTGTTAAAATGTGTAGGGCTTGGAATTGGACAAGATAAAAGTTTTTCCATTTTCAGTTAAATATCAGAATGATCATAAATTTTTCAAACAGGACAAATTTTCACTTTAACCGCAAAGTTAGATAAATTCCCAGCTTATTTTGAATCTTGTGAAGTAAATTCTACTTAAATTTTCTGAAAATCATTATCTCGATAAAGAATTTGAACACCCCTTTGTGAAAAGCCAGTCTGAAGATAAAAGTTGACTGGGAGAATTATGAAAATATATTTCTACACTTTTTATTCAAAAATCTCGATTAAAACTTAAGATGCCAATATAATTCAAAAGATTTAATTCTGAAAAACAAACCTTTAGATTCAGTGATTTTGAAGTTATTTGTTCAAAAAAATTCGGGAAGCTTGAAATAATCTCCACAATTTGAATTCCATAAAAACTAGTTAAAAACAGGACGTAGGCTTTCATAGAATGTTAATTTTATGAATCTGTAGTAGCATCATAGCACTTAAAAGTAGAATAAAATTCAGATTAAATAAACAAATTTGTGAGACTTTTCTAGTAGATTTTAAAATCTCATTTGTATAGTTGGTAATCCAATTCATATGAACATTTTAGCTTCAACTTAACTCATAGTGAAGAAAATACCACTTAAAGCGCTTTGAACTTAAATTACTAGAATAAAAATTTTTATTAGTGTGGGAAATTTTAGCATCAATATCGATGTTAGCATCTTTAGTGGTTTTGGGAAATAATTTAAAACCGATGTGATTATGAAGCTTTTGGGTTGAATCTACTTAAGGTTATGATTTCTAATCAAAGGAGCCTCAAGCTGATTTTCAAAGAAACTCTTATTCTTGATAATAATTAATTCTAAAACTTTTTCTTGAAGTGTCTAAATAATTGAAGATGATTTTAACACACATCCAATATAATAAAAGTGGATCTCAAAATGGAATAACAAATTTCCAAGCTGAATATATTGAACAATGTGGTTTATTGAGTATTTAAATATAATGAGTCAACTAACCAAAGGGTATCTTAAATTAATATTCAGCAACAATTAGAAGCTTATATAAACTAAACAAAAATTAATATTTTAAGGTATTCAAATGAAAATGAATACAATTTATGAACAATTCAAGTCCTTTCTTAAATATTCATCTGAGTCTAGTCCCTCCCTTTATGACCATCTTATTAAGATCCTATGTTTTATACATATTGAAGCTCCAAAGGAGCCCTATCAGAATTTTGAGTCAATCTCAAAGCATATAAAAGAATTTTCTAGTAACAAAACTATACAAGATCAAGATGATAATCTAAATCCTAAACACAAGTTATATAAATTTCCAAAACCTAATGAATTTGTCCTTAAGAACATTGAAAAGCTTCATAGTATACCATCATTATTCGGAGGAAAACAATATTTCTCAATAAATGCAAATATTCTAGCACTTGGAGGGATTATCTTCGATGAATATGAAGTGTTAACATTACAAGTTGCTTTTTTAACTCTGCTAAAATTAACAGAATCAGAATCAATACGCTTTTGGGGTAAGGTTTTAGGAATAGAAAAAGATTATTATATCGCGGAAATTAAGATAACTGATACATCTAAAGCTACTGAAAATTTTGAGCAAAACTTTAATAATGTAAGTAATAAGGAGCAGGGTTTCTATGAGTACTGGTATTTTAATGATCCTGAAGATCCCTCTTGGGTAAAATTAGAAGGCTTAGACTCTGTGAAAGTAGAGCAAGCCGAGAACATAAAATGTATTTTAAATGGTAGCCCAAAAAAAGCCTTCAGAGCTGGCCTCTCTTTTGAAGGGTCAGAAGAGCAGTATCTGAGAGCATTGCTCGAAATAATTTCTGTCGCTACAATTGTAGAGCACAAATCAAATAATGAAAACATTCTCGAAAGTCATTCCAGTTCTAGAAGTCTTTCACAATCTATAGAATCATTGGGTGCATCACCATCCGATCTTGATTCATGGTTATACACTCGTGAATTAGGACATGCTCCAGGTAATTAGGTCCTGCTCAATGATTCTAAGTATTTAGGTATACATGTGTGGTCTATAATTTCGTAACAGGTAACATTAAAAGTAGGACTGAATCAAGTGAAAGTTTAGATCGATCTGCTTCTGTTAGTGCTAGTGTTGAAGGCTCTATGCCATTAGATACAAGGACTCTTAAAAGTGATAATATTAATGGTTATCCGAATTGGATAGTTCGTAAAGTACCAAAAGAAAAATGTTCCAAAACAGCTGAATCGAAAGTAGTCTACGTTCTGAAAAGTTTAGCTTGGCCTGGAGCCACTGTAATTTTTGATGGGGATGAAACAACTTGTATATATATTGGAACTGGGATCAGAGCATCTAAGGATATTATTAATAACCTGATACCTCCAAATATTATGAGCGAACCGGATGAACCTGATGAGCAATTTGAACCACAACCACAAAGTGCCTCAGATTCAGAAAAAGAAAGTCATATAGAATAGAGATCTGGAGTGGTTTATACTAGCTTAAAAATAATTATGGCAAATTTGAAGAATCTTTTCAAATTTAGCAATAATCCTTGAAATATATCATAGATTACAATACACAAATAATCAATAAATAATTTATTGTTTTATAGTCTCTTAGAGTTTTTGAATTATGATGTATTTTTCAAGTCTTAATACTTGAGGTTAGGTTATAAGCAATAACATATACTCACTCAAGGCATGAAATGCTGTATAATTTTGGTATAGTGAATATGTTTTCAAATGATGAGATGTTTAGGTCAAATATACATAAATATTCAAACATTTATGCTATGTTTATAATAGCCATATACTATGCATGTATGTATGTGTTTGTTTGGATTCAATGGCTATATAAGAGATTAGACCTACCTATACCTAAAAATTAAGTGTCGACACTATAAAAGAATGCTTATCCAATCATAGGAAAACTTCTTCATCTTATAAAATTATAGTTTCACTACACCTATAAAAGTGAAGGAATATAATCAGACCCTCTTATTTACATATATTGAACCTTTAGAGAGACAATTCTGTGTTACCTAATCATTTTATATTTCCCTTGTCAAATTTTTTGAAAAAGTTTATAATATTTTTTATTAGAAGCTTCTCATTAAACTCCGATTGATAAATTCGAAATTGAAATAAATAACAAATCCTCTCAATTGCTACATTATTTGTAATTGATACTCATATAAATAAATAAATATATACACATGTGTGTTTATATATATATATAATATATGTTTGTACTACCTATCCGCCCAATATGACTGAAGTAAATCTTAAAGAAAAATGCATAACAAAACTCCTCAAACATTGTCTAAAACATACTCAACAGAGTGTTTGTGGAATATTGTGTGGATCCAAAAACCCAGATTCAAGTTATACCTTTGATGATTACTTCCCTTTTTTTCATTCACAAATTGTAACACCCCTATTGAAAGTTGCCCTAGAAATTGTATGTAACATAAGATAATTTGCTCGACACTTATCATACATTACTTGTTTATTTTTTTCGTCAGTTTGATAAAACTTTACCCAGAAAAACAAACTATGAACACGCTTTTTGTATATTTTACTCGGATTCGAATGGTCACCCAAGCAACTCATCAGTGTTTGAATTTTTTTACAACAAAATTCAAGTATTGAAATCTGAAGAAGTATTCATAGCTACGGTACTAAATTTGATGCACATTTTATGTAATTGGGTGTTTTGAGGGTTGATTAAGGTATTAAGAGTTATTTCATTATTTATTTATTTCACTGGATTTTGGGTGAATCCTTTTTTTTTTTACATGCTTTTAAAGAGTTTCCTTTCATTTTTATAGACCCATTTTGGCATGAATAACTCCCTCGAGAAAAATTTATTAAAAGTAAGATATTTGAATATTAAGTATTTTTAATGTAATATAGTGCAAAATATTCAACCTAAGCGCTCTCCTAGGCCTTCAAATTAATAAATTTACTATTTTCTTGATTTAGATGTACAATAACTTTGGTGACTATAAAAATGCAACTTCAGAGTGCTTCACAATGGAAATCAAGCAGGAAATAATGAATACAGCTTTAAATTCATTAATGTAAGCTATTTTAAGTAAAAGTCATATTCGACTATATACATTCTTTTACCTTTAGCTTACAAATAGCTATTCATTCATATCTGCTTCAAAACAATTCTACATCTTTTTAATATATCCCTAATCCTCTCTACTCATTCCTATCGATCACTATACTCACATATTTATCTATTTATAAAGACATTCACACATTTCTATCTATCCCTAAACATACTTGCGCATTCATGCCTATATCACCTTATTCACTACATACAACACCTTTTCATTAATTCTTAAGTATTAGTGCAAATTCTATATTCTGATACACTACATTCTAGGCATACCTAAATATACTTTTTTATACTTTTATAAATACATCTTCACTCTTGTATAATACTTAATATATTTTTCTACACATTATTTTAGTTCCGATGATTTCTATGATTTCGATGACCATTTGGGTGATATATCGAAGAATCCATGGAATAATGACAAACTTCTTAAAACAAATTAAATAAAAATTTTATGTTTGAGCAAAATCCTTAAAAAATTCTTGAAAATATTTGGGAAATTAATAAGTAGTACCAAAAACATAATTACTAGAAATCATTATTTTTTGAAGGAAATTATTTTTCTTCCTTTTTTCATCCTCCAAAGAATTAATACTTTTATAAACATAAGTGTATAACTCTAAATTTATTATTTCAGCTTTAAAAATCAAGATTACACTAGTATATAATTTGATTTATTTAAAATATCAAGTGTTTTAATGCATAATTACGTATTACGTTTATATGTATAATTTAAATATTTATTTAAAACGTATTTACAGCTTTTAAAAACTTAATTACGAGTGATATTAACGTATTTGGGATTCAGAAATGTACAACTATTTATAATCAATGAAGCTATAAAACATATATATATATATATATAAAGCATATAGTGTATTTAGTTTCAAATGCACATGAATATAAAAGGTGTAAAAGCTATTTATTATAAATTTAATAAAAAATAGCCAAACTAAAAAAGATACAATGTGTATGTTTATCAAAAATTTAACACTTCTCTTACTCTTTTGGTATGTTTATAAATGTGAACTTGAGTATACATATTTTTTTAGTATATAAATTTTGATGACATTTCTAATTTTATTTTTTTAAATAAAATTATAGGTACTTTGGATACATCAAGGCAAATTTCGGTAAATATGAATCAATATTATTAATCATATCATTCCTATAAATTAGTTTGTAAATAACAATGAAAGATTTAAAAGACAGATTTTATTCATACATTTAAATAATCTCAATATATTTCTCATCATAAATAATCACTTTATATACAATTCAAAAAGAAATGATCAAACTAATATGCTTATAATAACCGTAATGGGTTAATAAAAACATACTAACATATGCTATAAAATTATATAGAATTAACACTTAATATTTATACCATCAAGATAAATTGTTTGATGCTTCAATCTTATTTTTTGAATTAAAATAAATTGTATTTTTTTAGCAACAAGAAAACAAAATCAATTAATATCTCCAGCATTTCTATCTAAAGAATCGATTGAAAATGTAAAAGACTGTTTATAAATTCCTTAGATATTTCTCATAATCTAAAACATTTATACGAAATGCTTATGATTCACAGGATTTATTTCTCAATGAATATTATACACATTTGCATACAATTATTAATAAGTTGGTCTTAGTATCAAAAACAACCAATCAAAAAGAATCAATTTCAAGTTGTGCTTTTGGTTTGTGTGGTTTCAATAGAGGTAAATGGAAATAGTTAGGAGTTTAACTTTACAACCTCATAATGTTTAGATTTTTTAGATTGTGTATGTTTACTTTATAATGTTTTAAATTTTTAATATGCGTGTAATCATCAATTTTATAATGCTTTAGATTCATAAACTTAATTCGTAAGTTTTACAATATATATATATATATATATGTGTATATATATATAATTTTTCAAAATATATAGATAAAATTTATATTATATATATTGTTTTGTATATCATATAAAAAAATTCGGAAATAAATTATACGAATTGAATGAGCCTATACCTATTTGTGTGATAATTTATTATCTTTATACAGCAAGTATTGTAACACCCAATTCACTTGCTAAACCAACATGCGCATTCAGAACGGGGATTTATGGTGATTATGATCCCTGCAATACACCTGCTGCAGTATTCTATTCTGATACTTCTCCTGTAAGCTTGTGAATAAAAGTGATATGCATTTCAAATATATATTGTCTTTGGCAGTGTGGTTGAATGACTTAATTAGTAATGAAAAAATTACTTGATGTTTGTGTCATGTGTTACTTAGACGATCATATGCATAGACAACAATGTATAGAATGATGTGCGCAAATGTCACTCACACATTACATCTTACAAATATTTTATGTTACTTCACACATTCCACTTTTCATATGTTTTGTTACGCAGTCTACCTTATTATGTACATTGAACACTTTATTTAATATACATTATTTCACACATTCCACTTTAGTTGTTTTACTCACTACATGTTTTATAAATTATTTTTAACACACTCCACTATATATGCACATTAAACACTCGTTAAATATTAGATTTTGCTAGTGAAAATGCTAAATTTGTTAACTTTTAAATAATTTTAGTTTAATTCTGTTTTGGGGCAAGGAAGAGCAGGTTTTGGAGGGTTATAATTTTTTAAGAAAGCTTCTGAACAAAGTCAAAAAAATTTGCAAATTTTCAATTAAGACTATCTAATTTGCTGTGTGTTCATTTTTATTATTAACAAAAATGTGTAAGAAAATTTTCAATAAAAATTTCATCTAACTTGCTGTGTGTATTTATTAAATAAATGTCTTAAAAAAGCTTTAACAAAAAACTTCATCTAATTTACAGAGTGTCTAAATTTTTTAAACTTGTCTAATCTTAATATTTTTTGTTTTTTTATAAATTCCAAACATGTAAGTAAATGTGCCCAAATATGAATACAAATGCGTATAAATATATATGTAAATGTGCGAGCATATATATATAAATGTATGTAAATATATATACAAATGTTTGTGAATATATACTTAATGTGTGTAATTGTACATAAATAAAATACATATATAGACTTAAATACATATATAGACTTGTATAAATATATATACTTTTTAAAGTATATAATTGTGTATAATTTTCATTGATTTATTTATTTAAATGTATTATAAAATTTTAATTTGCATAATCTGTTTAATTATTATTTCAAAAAAAAGCATAAAAAATTTATTATTTTTTTTATAATACTCGAACAATTTGATTTTTATTTGTTTTTTTAATTAGATTAAAGATAAATTCAATCCAAAAGTGCATACTTATGTGTATTTATAACTATATATACACATAAATTTCTAAACAATCTACATTAAAACCACACATCTTTCAAACTCACACCAACCCATCACTCATACTCAGACATCACATAGACAACTTTTTTCCTATTTAATCTTACATCACACTTACAAACCTGTACGTTTATCACGTTACTCACATACTTGTACATATTTTAGACCTCAAACTCAGACATTCATAACTCACATACATAGGCAACTTTAACCAAATACAAACATACGTTACAAACAATCACATATTCATACAGTACATATACACATCATAAACTACACATAGATAAACTCATATTAACACCTCATACCTTACATTGACACTCACATACCCTAGACATTCACAAACTCTTGGACAAAAATCCCATATCCTGCACAGCCCCATATGCTACACATGCATCCTCATACTTTTCACATATAGACATCCACAACCCTAGAATCATATCCTCATACATTAGACACATCTATTCACATACCCAACAATCAAACATACTTATGTTAAACAGACAAATATACTTATAATTATCATTAGCTTACACAAACATACCTCACACACTTACACCCACACTCTCATATTTTAGTTACACACTCACATCCTTATCACACTCATCCTTATCACACACATCCTTATCACACACATCCTCCACACACACATCCTCAACACACACAAACACAATGCCAGCTGGTTTTACTTGGAAACACTATTTTATGGGGCTTGGGACGGGCATAATATCGATGAGTATTGGCTCAATTATTACACACATTTTACTCAAGCCAAATATGAACGAACCAAACATAGATGATATGTGGGAAACACAACAAGAGGCCATTGATAGAGCTGAGAAACTGGGGAGGAATGTCAAATAAATGTGTGTGTGTAGATTGAGATCTGGAGGGTTGATTTTATAATATGTGTGTGTATTTGTAGATTAAAATATAGAGCTTATATCATAAGTGTGTGTATGGGTACTCAACTCTTTAAAAATTGTGTAGTAAAATATTATAGTCTTATATAGATACACAAACAAGAGACACGTAATCTTGTAAACAGGGAACCCTACATATATACACTAGACAATTGACCTTCCAAATCTATATGCAGACACATATATACATTTTTTAAACAGTTATATATATGCACATACACATGTATATGCACACACAACAAAAAATGTATTTATACACAACCATATATTTAATAACGCATCCAACTCTCTAAAATTATATATATACACAGAACTGATAGCTCATTGACAAAACACATATAGAATATAAAATCATAATTACACATTAAAATTTTTTGAAACTAGACACACATATATAAAATAAACAAATACGCACACATTCAAACATTCTGATTAACACACATCTTAATCTATATATATATATATATATATATTGTCGATGATGTTTTTATTTAGTGATATGTGTAATTTTTAAAAAAAAATTATGTGTGTGCGTTTTGTTTTTCATCTTCATCAAAAAAATGATTGGATGTTTTTGTAAACTCTTTAAAATTTTCATCAAAATTTACAAAATTTATTGCATTTTGATGATTACGTATAATATATGAAGGTGGGATAGTAGATGATTTATCAAAATAGCCCGGGAAATCATCTTGTGTATACTGTGTGTGTGGTAGTAACCATAAATCTTCTAACCTATATATATATATATATAGTGTGTGAGTGTATGTGTATTTGTACATGATTTTGTTTATGATATATATATATCTATGTATCTATACACACATTTATATCTATGTATCTATACACACATATATATCTATGTATCGATACACACATATATATCTATAGAAAAACACATATATATAGCTACACATGTGTTAGGTAATAAGCTTACTTATATTTTTCTCTAATTGTTTGTGTCATTAAATGAATATTGATTGGCCCAACATTTAAATGATGCCAATCGTTGGTGTGTAACTTTGAAAATGAATTTGTGTGTGAAATATGAGGAATTGACAAATTTTGAACTGTTTTATATAGAAATAGGGCAACCCGCCTGAAAAATTTTATAAATAATAAATACCCATTTATAAAAAAAATTTACACACACAGAGCTAAATAAGCATCTACATATATACAAGTATACACAATCCTCTCTCTAAATAAAACATACACCCATAGAATACAAATACTACGTACACAAAAATAAAAATAACACATACCCAAAATGACTAGCAAGCAGACATACACTATGATAAGAATACATACCACAAAGATACACACACGTATAAACACAGACAAATACATACAAAATTACATACACATTTACACACATACAGACACAAACATACATATGTACATACATACACACATATATAAAGAATATAATTTAGGTTTACTGGCAGTGATTCTGATTGTGACAAGTTGTTATTATGGCGTACATCCCAATATCACGTCGGCCACATTCATCGAGGTTAATTATTTTTATATCTGTTGTGCCTTCCTATAATTTATTTTACACAAACATATATAATTGCTTTATATGCACACATATATTTACTCATTATTTAAATTGACTCGCTTTTTACACACATGTATATCTATCAATGCACACAAATAGTCCAAGACATATAGGCAATCACCCTTTCTCCAAATATACAGGCATATATATACACGTATCCACACCCAACACATAAACACACATACCCTACATACACACACACATACAAAATGTTTAAATTTAAAAAAAAAAAAGTTCCTAACATTTTTGAGAATATCGACAAACTCTTCAAGTGAAGGGATAACACCTTTTTTTAATTCGATTGTGTATTTGTGTGTTGTTTGTGTATTTTCATCAAAATTCCAAACAAAATTGGCTGGTTTACGTACAACAGGTTGGTGTGAATAATCAAATTTATAATCTTCATCAAATTCAAATTCTTTTTGTTGGTAATAATTTTCTGCCCTCTTAATCAGCTCCATTTTATTTTCCTCAAAAAATATTTGAGCTGGGCTCATTTTACACACATTAGTATCTGAAAGTATATATATATATATATATATATATGCATATGTTTTTTTGGGGGAGGAAATATATGTATATCTATATAAATACACACTCATATATGTGTGTGTAATGAATACAACCAATACACACAGCAGTTATATAGCTACATAATTACACTCACTCAAAGAGGTAGACACACAAAGAGATACAAAAACACACACATTTTTGGTATATATATATATATAATTATCTAATTGGGGAGAGTTAATTATGTTTACCTTCATTAAAAATATCCCTAAATGAATTTGATGAATCCTCTGATTTTGACATTTCTAACTCATTTTCATTTTCCCCTTTATCTACACATACATAATAAATACATAGATACATATATATATACAGAATCAAATATACATAATTTCACATATACACATACACACGAATATATACACACATTCATACACATATAAAGCCAAAATTATATAAATTTATACATATACATACACAATTATATATATATATATATATACACATTTTACACCCTAATGTGTAAGGATAGACCTTGTTGAGAAATGTGTATATTATCTTTTGCTAGTAATTCTATACTATTTGATACAAGTTTGTGTGTATTTTGATTATCCAAATGATTTGACATCTCATTTGTATTGTGTGTGTGTTTATGATGAGGTGTAGTGTGTTTAATATTTTGGAAATTTTCATCAAAATTAATTTCAATCAAATTTGGTAATTCTTCAAAATTTACACATTCTTCTGTAAAGAGTTTTTCACTATTAAAATTAGCCCTAATTTTTGTTTGTGTATAATTATGTATGTGTGTGTCATTATGTTTGTGTGTATTATTATGTTTGTGTGTGAAATTGTTAGTTCCTAGATAGGTATCAGTGTGTGTATAAGTGCCATCATCTGCATAAATATTAGTGTTTGTAAAAGTGTCATCATCGGTATAGTTATTCGTGTGTGTGTAATTGTGAGTGTCTAAATAGGTATCAGTGTGTGTAGCATGTTTTGTGTGTGTGTAATGATCAGTGTGTGTGTGATTTTTAGATAAATGCTCATCCTCCTCAGGAATTAAGGTGTTTAACTTATCCCATATATCGATACTCTTTTGTGTGTAATGTGTGTAATTCGATTTGACCCAAATATTTGAGTTGATTTTCAGATCATTTCTTATACCAGAAAATGCGTATAAATGTCTACACATGCCCCACATTGTATGTTTAAACATTGATTATAATCTAAATATGTCAATTGGTGTAAAATTAACAATAACTGTGTGCTTATTTGGTGTAATTTGTGTGTAATTAAGTTTGATTTGGTATGTGTTTGTGTGAAGTTGGTCTGAAATTGTTGTCAAACTTGAATATAATTTGGGTTTAGTGTGTTAACGAATTTGTGTGTCAAAATCGGGGTGTATTTATTGTTAAATTTGTGTTTAAAATTGTGTACACCTAGATGGGATTATAGTTCAATCAATAATTTGCTGTGTGAAATTTATTATATAGATTTAGCACACACACAGATTTTAACTATTTGTTTGCATTGTGTGTGTGCAGATCCAAATAGTGTATGTAAATGTGAGTTGCTTCAAAGTGTGTGTTTATATGTATGTTGTTTCATAGTATGTTTGGGTGTGTTGCTTCAAAGGGTGTGTCCACATACATATTGTTTCAGAGTGTATTTGTGTGTAATTTTTCAAAAAGTTTGTAAACGTATTGCTTCAATGTGTGTGTGTGCTTGTGTAGATACAAGTAATTTGGGGTGTGAGATTAAGAATATGTATGAGTATAGAGGTATGTTTTTGAATTTATTTTATAATTTATATTTTTGTGTGTTAGCTTCATATGTGTGTGTGAATTGTGTTTCATAAATGTGTGTGTGTTAGTGTGTTCTGGACTACAGATATAAGGGTGTCTTTTATCTGATATACATATATATGTTTCTGTGTGCTTTGTATTATATATATTTTATAAAGTTATCTATGTGTGTCTGAATTTATATGAAATTGCATTTTGTATGTTAATGTAGTTTATAAAAGTGTGGTATCTAGGATTGGTTGGTTGTGTGTATAATTTTGTATATTTGTTCGTATGTGTACATTTTTTTGCGTTGTTTATGTGTACATTTATTGTGTGTTTTAATATGTTTAGTTTTATGTACAAGAACTATAACGCTTATTATGTAATAGTTCTGTGTCAAAATGTGTGTAATTTTATATCTTGATGTGTGTGTTTAGGCACTAATGTACAATGGTAGGATTAAATCACCACACACTTGTGTATATATCACAAACAGATTTATATGCAGATCATGTGTTGTAACTATTTTACACACATCTTCAATTGTGTATATTTACTCTCACTTATTTTAAAAATAATGTAAGCTTTTTAAAGTATGCGTGTATTCATATTTTATTGTATGAAAGTGTGTACACATTTTGATGAATGTGTGTGTTACATCTTGATTTGGGTGTGCATATATATATATATATATATATATATATATTTATTTATATGTATATCTATCATCAAAATGTTCGATCAATTAAATATATAACTAATATTTTTATTTTAATATTATTACAAAAGTAGCAAATTTTTACTTAAAAGTGCGTGTGGGTGTATGTGTAAAATTGATATTAAATTACTTAGATTAATAATATGTATATATTGATAGTATTCTATACTTTGTTAAGATATATATACATATTGATGCTATTTCTTTGTCACTAAATAAGGTGTTGTTAAATTGGAAAATTAAAGGGGTCCAAGTAATATGCAAAAACCAGGAGGTGTGTGTACAAACAAGAGATTGAGATGTGTGTTGTATTGTCAATGTCTAAAATGTATTTGTTTCTGTGTGTGCAATCACAATGTTGATGTGTGTGAGTAAATTTATCTGAATATATGTTTATGTTTTAATATATATAATATTCAAAAGGATATGTCATATCTAAATCCTGGTAAATTCGCTATCCTAACTGAGGGGGAAAAAGTTAGTTGTATTTATATATATAAGCACAAATATATATCTATATATACACACATATACACGTGATATGTAGAAGAACTTATACACACAAACATATACACAAATGTAATAATTACAAGTATATATATACACACACATTATTTGTCAAGATAAACACACATTAGTTGTACAAACAGTGTTCATAAATTTACACTCATACTTTATAAATTACTTACATGTTTTTGATATAAAAACAGTTCGTGAGTAAAAAATAACTAATAAAGTAATGGCGAATAGAGCATATACGCCACCTATAAAGTGATAGTGTGTGTGCATATGTTTATGAACGTGAATTAGATGCTTATAAACATTTTGTGTAAATTTGTTTCATGCACACACTTTCATGTGTGTGTGTGTAAATGAGTATTTGATTCTGATGTGTATTTCAAGGTGTATAAATAAAAATCTATGCTTTTATACTAGTGTGTAGAAATTTTAAAGTGTGTGTGTAGTTACCTGTCGCAAAGAGGAATATAGTGAGAAATGAATTTTTCCCACCTAAAGAACTAACTTTTGTTAGTGTGAATGCCTTCGTACAGCTCCACGCTTCAGATGGCCATACTAAAAATTTTCATATTATTTGAAAGCATTCGAATTACACACACATGGCAAAAGATTATCAGATTATATATTACACACATCCATATATTAAACACATTTACATTTTACACACATCCATATATTACACACATCCACCTGTTACACATATCTACATTTTACCCACATCTAGATATTACACGCATTCACATATTATGCATATCCACATGTTACACGCGCCCATATATTACACACATGAAAATTTTAAACAGAAAAGCACGCATCCCACCCACAATACACACACACAAGTACATACAAGCCTCTCCTACAATTCTTATTTATTTTAAGTGTGTATGTTCCAGCATTAAGTTGTGTTTTAATTGTGCCATAAGGTTTTCTAAAATCAGCTGTGCTGGGTGGATGTAACCAAATTCGATAATCTAAATTATGTTCAACTTTCCAAGGTTGATTTTTTCCTATATTTGCAGTAAGGTCCTATTACATATTTTTACACACATTTTAAAGATATATATATAGGCTAGTATTTGTGTACAATTTGCTATAAAGGTGTGTACACCTTTACTATATAGAGATATGCACAGATTATATATATA
>JADHZB010000449.1:0-29139 GCA_015657535.1 Nephromyces sp. MM_2019 | reverse complement strand
CACACACACACACACACACACACACACACACACACACACACACACACACACACACACACACACACACACACACACACACACACACACACGTGCACTCGTACAAGCTCACACGTGCAGGTTGAATGTGATGCATTCAAAGCCTGCAAGGAATTAGGTTTATCCTTTTAAATTTGTCGGTATATTATGGTTTGTGATTTCACTGTATGTATCTCACTTACAGATTTCCTAGTTACAACAAATCTGTGTGTATAGGTGACATCGGTCCCTCAGGGCTTTAAGAATTATGCAAATTTGCTTCGATCGGATCTAGCCAACCTAGAACCTTATGTCAAGATCCCTTCCCCAGAGAATTATCCAAAGAAAAGCAGTGTACGTACACACTGCTTATTCCTGTTAATTGCAATTGATGTGTATTCGCTGTATATATAATGTGAACGTAGACACTATCGCACACGCATTCAAACACTTTTGTAGGTGCCCTTCATCTAATATTTTGCATGCGTTTGAGTATGCATCAGGGATATAAGCATAATAAGCCTGCAGGTTGGAATATATATAGGAAACACGCACACGCAGGCCCCAAAGCACCAGCCTGGTATAGCAATCGAGGTACTAATGGTATTGTTCCAGCTAGGGCGTAGCTACTTCCTAAAACTGCAAGCACACAGGACTACCAGCAAACGTATCCACCAGCATGCGTAGCTAGGCACACACACACAACTACCGATACACACACACAACTACCGATGCACACACAGAACTACCGACACACATAAAAGCATGGATACCCTCATTTGAATGTCTTTACAGGATCAGACAACCCATGATCTCCACAAGCTCGATATGAACGAATGCTTGTATGGACCCAATGATGTTATCAAAAGTGCAGTTACTGATGCTCTGGAAGATTCTCACTTTTACTTTGATTACAAGCAGAGTGCCTTAATGTGGTCTTTGGCAAAATACTGCAAGAGGTGTGTGTGTGTGTGTGTGTGTGTGTGTGTGTGTGTGTCTTTGCGTTGCCTCATTTGCCAGCGTAATTGGCCGTGTATGTGTGTGTATTTGGTTTGAAAGAGATGAGGTTGTGCGTGTGACCTCGTGGAGATAAGTGTTGCTGTATGCTTGTGTTTGCTTTTCTCTCGAGATAGCTTTGTGTTTTTTTCAGGACAGCTGCGTGTGTGTGGTTTTCACTGGATAGCTGCCTGTTTGTGGTTTTCTTGACATTGCTGTGTGTGTAATTTTCTCGAATTGTATGTGTTTTTTGTTGATTTTGCTTTGTGTTTTTTTCAGGATAGCTGCGTGTGTGTGGTTTTCACTGGATAGCTGTGTGTGTCTTTGTTATTTTCTTAGGAGTGATCGTTGTCCCTCAATTTGTTTTTAGGGGACAGATTCTGTAGATCATTGAGGTGCTAGCGTGTGTGCGAAGATGCTTTACCTTTTCTCACTTTTCTTATATATATGTTCAGGCCGGTTGAAGAAATATTCTGTGGGGCTGGCTGTGATGATTTGATTCAACTGATATTCAATACTGTACGCCCTCAGAAAGTTTTACTATTGGATCCAAGCTTTTCAATGTATGATTGTAATGCCAGGCTCTTTGGGTTAGTGCTGCAATGCATTATGATGTGTGTGTGAACCTAATTTTGAAGATGATTTATGTCGTGTGTGCAAAACTTTTTCCACTCGTTTTCTGCGTATATGAAGCTAATTTGGAAGATGCGATTTATGGTGTGTGCGAAGTTTCTTCTCATTATAATTTCTGTTTTTTTGCTTTATTTTCTTGTATGCTCAATTCATAGTGCTGTACATACACTCTTCAGGGTTGAAATCGTTAAAGTTCCCTTCAATTTTGAAGATGAGCTGCCAAAGATCGATGCAACGTCAATTTCAAAAACTATAAAATCTGAGGGCATTTCCTTAGTATTCCTCACTCATCCTGATAATCCTATTGGTCTACCATTACTTGAAACTGATTTGCTGGAGTTGCTGAATAACCAGTGTCTTGTTGTTGTAGATGAGGTCTACATTGAGTTCTCACAGCTGGTGTGTGTGCGTGCCATCTGAATGGCTGAATGATGATTTTCAGCATGTGCGAAAGTTTTTATTTGAGTGTGTAAGGTATTTTGATGCGTGTGCCTCTGTGTGCGTAGTACTGTTTGTGGATGAGTGTGTATGTGTGTGGTACTGCTTTGGATGAGTTAGCTTCTAATCTTTGTTTTGGCTGAGTCTGTGTCTGTTGTACTGTTTCGAATATGTGTGTATAGAACTGTCTTGGATATGTGTGTGTAATCTTACTTTCATATGAATGTGTGCGTGTAGTACTTTTGTCAGTATTTATGTGTAATCTTATTCTCTCGCAGAAGTGTGCGTATAGGTATAGAGTATTGATTCTTAGGAAAATTTGCTGTATGCGTATGTAATCACTTGGGAATACAGATCTGACTTACATATTGGTGTCTAATGTTGTGTGCATGTGTATTGCTAGTGTGTGCTTTTTATCATGTACGTCTGTTGCTGGTGTGTACTTTTTTCCTGTGTGTGTCTGTAACTGATGTGTACTTCTCCTTATGCGTATCTTTTGCCTGTGTGTACTTTTTTCCTGTGTGTGTCTGTAACTGATGTGTGCTTCTCCTTATGCGTATCTTTTGCCTGTGTGTACTTTTTTCCTGTGTGTGTCTGTAACTGATGTGTACTTCTCCTTATGCGTATCTTTTGCCTGTGTGTGCTTTTTTCCTGTGTGTGTCTGTAACTGATGTGTACTTCTCCTTATGCGTATCTTTTGCCTGTGTGTACTTTTTTCCTGTGTGTGTCTGTAACTGATGTGTACTTCTCCTTATGCGTATCTTTTGCCTGTGTGTACTTTTTTCCTGTGTGTATTTGCCTTTTATGTGGGTATTGCACAACTTTCAGGCTTCTTTCAGCTACCTAATGGATGATCATCCCAATCTAATCATTCTTCGCTCTCTCTCAAAATGGGCAGCAATGGCTGGCTTAAGGTTTGGATATGGCATGGCCCATCCTGCCTTCGTGGAAAGTCTCCTTAGGGTATGTGTACATTTGAGTATATAGGTTTTTTAAAAATATGAGTTTGATTGCTGCTGTGTGATTTTGTGTGTGTATGGAGTTATTTCGGTGTGTGGTTTTATGTATGTGGAGTCGTGCAGGTGTATGTGAAGTTACACGTGTCTATATATGGAATTATGTGGGTTTGTGTGTGGAATTGTGTTTATGGCTAAATAAGGTTATACTTGTGTATGAAGCTATGCTTATGTGTGCATATGTGGTTATACGGGTCTGCATAAAGACTTATTTGTTTTGGTGGCTATGCTTATAGGTACATGAAATTTTGCATCTGTGTGTGTGGTATTATGAGTGTGTGGAGTTATGTGTACATATAATATAGTGTATTTGTGCATATACTGCTGTGCATTATGTGTATGTATGGAACCTCTGTGCACCTGTGAGTGCAAGACTTGATAGCTTTGTGTGTGCAACTCTGATTCGGTCCATAGGTATAAGTGCATTTTTTCCCTTTAGAAGTACACTTGCGTGTGTATTCCTTGTTTATGCATGGAGGTTCCAAGACATACAGAAAGCTCAATTCTTCCCTTGAGCGAAGTTTCGCTCAGGGCATGCCCGTACCCTTATACGTGCTCGCTGCTACCTCCTGTTGCCTGCTATGCCAGTTATCTGTTCATATGTCTGTGCACACGCAAATAATTATGCATGCTCCCTTCTTACCTTGTGTGTTAAGAAAGTTTGCAAAGTGATACACACTACCCTTCTCTTGTACGAATATATTCTCGCTATTACTTTTTCGCGCACACAAGCTTACGTTGCTGCTCTGCTATCTGCACTCGGGCAATTGTAGTCTGTTGCTCTGTTTTCTCATCCCATTCTATCCCCAATGATCAATATCGAATATACACACGCACATGTACGCACACACGCATACACGCACACACACGTTCGCACAGAATAACGCTCACGTACTTACGCGTTCGCACGCACACATGTACGCTTGCGCATCATCACACTATGACACCATCATACCTACACACACACACACACACAGGTCTCCGTATCATTCGGATTTTTATCTTTTCAGGTGAAGAATCCTTTCAACGTCTCTTCATTGGCTGTCGCAGCTGCTAAAGCTGCTATCGATAACTTTCCAGAGTTGAAGAAGACAATCGATTATGTGAAGTTTGAAAGGCTCAATGTCTTCTGTATGGCCTGTTCTTCTGCCTTCTTCAAAGGAATAAGACCAATTCCTTCACAGGCAAACTTCGTTACCTGCAAGCTAACGGAAGAAAGCAGCATCACTTCGAGGAGCTTATACGATGAATTATACAAACTTGGCGTATTTACACGGTGTGTGTGCGTGAGAGATTTGGTTCTAGAAAGTGCGTGTATGTATGAAGTGTTTGGTTTCTAGAAAGTGTGTGTGTCTGAGTTTTGTTTCTAGCAAGCGTGTGTGTGAGTTTTATTTGAGCAAATATGCTTGCATAGAGTTTTGGTTCTAGCAGATGTGTGTGCATGTGAGTTTGCTTTGCTCTGATGCATCTGCTAGGGTTGTTTTGTTATAGTTAATTGTGTGTTAATATCATTGCAATGAGCCTGTTTTCTAGCTTGTGTGTTTGTGCTGCTACTTCTTACTGTTTTCGTATCATTTCCGGTGTGGAGTTCAGAGGCTATAGCGGATCGCGTGTGTTCGGGAACTACATGCGATTTGGTGTCGCTCGTCCGTCTGATACAGCAGCCCTGATTGAGGGGCTTTTGAAAGTCTACGACTCTACTTTTGAAGATGTTGCCCGTTTAGTACGTTCAGAACCTCCCAGCGGTAGGTGTGTATTTGTGTGTGCATGTCTTTCATTGGTGTGTGTTTGTGTACTTATTTTCAGTGGTGTGTGTAGTGATGTTTGGAGTTCCTGTTGTGTGTGAAGTGATGTGCTTATTTTTACTAGCGTGTGTGTGTGTAGGCTGACTTCAGACTTGTATTCATTGCTTTCCGACTAGTGTGATATCTTCTTTCAGCGATTTTGTTTGATATGGACGGAGTGTTGGCTGATGTTACTAACTCCTATCGAAAGGCTATCATAAAAACAGTACGGGCTTTGGGAGGCACCTGCGATCTTCACGATATTTCAAGGATAAAGTTGAGAGGCAATGCATCAGATGATTGGGAGATTACTCGCCAGCTTTTATTCGAGTCTACTAAGAAAAATGTGAGTATTCAAGCGTTTGATAATGTGTTTGTATGTTTGATAACTTTATGGCATCTGAGTGTGATGGTGTGTGTGTGACGGTTGTGTGCGTGCATGTGTGTGATGATATGTTTCCTGATATGATAGTAGGTGTGCTGATATGATGCTACGTGTGGTGGATTCATGGTATGTGTGCTTACATGATGGTTCCATCGTGTGTTTGTGATTATTGGATGGTATGTGTGTGTCCCACCTCAGTGTGTGTGTATGCGAGCATGTTTTGGTGTATTTTACTCTGTGTATGCTATTATGTTTTTGTCCATATATTTTTTTAGAGCGTAAACATTTTGAAAGTATTATATATTAATTTATTACAGTATCATGGGTGATTGTGGCCGTGTGTATGTCACGGTGTGCGTGTGTGGCTGTGTGTATGTGTGTGTGGCTGCATGCGTGACTGTGTGTGGCTGCATGCGTGACTGTGTGTGGCTTGGTGACTTTTTACCTGTGTGTGTACCCGTGTGTGTTCCTGTGTGCGTTTTTTCCTGTGTACAAATATTTGGCATGCTCCAGCCCATGAATATGATTGCTCACGAAGATGCTATGCCGATAATAGTCCCTGCAACATTTAAAGCTGTTATTCCATACTGTTGTATGCAATTCTGCTGCTTTGAAGGTGTAAGTACACCGACTTGATAACATGTACTCACTGGAAGATGAGCAATACAAGGAAAGTATTTTATTCAGTGTACGGTTTTATGTGTGTACGGACCTGCGTCTTCACGTGTGTGCAGGTAAACATATCAGTTGTTACAAAGAGATTTCAAGAGTTTTATCTCGGAAAAGAGGGTAGTGATGGATGTGTGGGACTTATTAACAATGAAAAGTTGCTGGTATCTGAAAAAGTCCTCAAATTACTCTCTTTGATGTATCCTTTGGCTATAGTGACTGCAAGGCCTAGGTTTGTTGCAAGTACATTGAGTTGTGTGTGTGTATGGAGTTGGTTGCATATAGGTGTGTGCGTGTGTGGTGTTTGTTACATATAAGTGTGTGTGTATGGGGTTGATTGCATATAGGTGTGTATGTGCACAGGTTATTGGGTATTTTTGAGGGTTTACTTGCATGCTCGACTATGCAGTAATGCGTGTCTGAATGTGTGTATATATGTATGTGTAGAAATGTGTGTAGCCACACGTGTATTTACATGTGTGTACTTCATATACGATGTTTTATTAACAGAAAAGTACACACGAGTGTAAGTACATTGCAATGTATGTGCTTATTTAAACTATTTTTTGTATTTGAAGGTATATTGAGTGTTAATATACGCCCAAATAGCACGCAAAAAATGAAATAGCGCACACACACTTTTACTGAAGAAAATGCTTGAGGGAACAGCACATACGCATCCTTGGGCAAGCGCTACGCACACTTGGATACAATGTGTATTTGACTTATTGATTGCTCGCACACACGCATATTCAGTGTTTGTTTACAATGATTTCAGTGTGCTCTTCTCACCTTTATTATTCTAGGGACGAGGCCCTAATGTTTCTAAGGAGATTTGGGATTGAGGACTACTTTAGAGTAGTAGTTACACTCGGAGATACTACCGAATCAAAGCCTAATCCTCAGCCTGTTTTAAAGGTGAAGCATACTTTTTTCGCGTATATCTGTGTGTGTGTATGTGCATATTGATGCGTCTGTGCTTGTGTAGATGTGTGTGTATATCTGCATATTTATGTGTATGTGTGTGTACATGTGTGTGCCTCTTTTTATGTGTGCATATATGTGTGTATACGGGATTTTGTGAGTGTGTGTCTTTACATATGAAAAGTATGCTGGTCCTCTGGAGTCCTCACTTATACTAGAGTACGCATAGGCACCTTTTATACAAGCACACGCATGCACAATCTTTAATAGACTATGCACAGTCTTCTGTGCATACAATTTTGAGTTTATACGATCTCCTGTGTATCAGTCAACTGTATGATGTCCGGTGGATATAACGTACACCAAAAACTGTTTTTCAAACTGTGGGAGCCCTCTAGAAATTATTAGCATTATACACGTGAATTACACAGTGTGCATGAAATGTGCTCATGGGTAGACACACACTCAGCACATAAGCAGCACACTCCCCACGCTCCCCACACCCCCCTCACCACCCGCCAACAGGCACTTGAAGGTTTAGGAATCTCCAGTGGTTGGGTACCAATGATTGGAGACACGGTGGATGATATTGATGCTGCACTCGCTGCCAACGAAATGTGTGCAAAGGGATTGACAATCGTCGGTTTTGGATCTCTGGCCCCCTTCAATTTAGATTCTGCTGATGCTACGGATGTCGCACTGAAGACATGCTCTTCGCTCTACTCCCATGGAGCTCTGGCGGTAGCGGCTGGAGTGCATGGTTTGTTGCCCTTCTTGCACTGCAGTCCTCCGTCTGTGTTGCTTCTACCTGAGAAGGAAGCGGAAAGTGTAGTTTCTCCCTCATCAGATAACGTAGAAAAGAGCGCGAAAAGCTCCCAAGTATATGGAAAATATGAAGAATCTTCAAGTATGACAAAGGCTGAATTTTCTAGGGCTGCTGAGCATAAGAGGGTCACAAAGGAGACGTCTATAGCCTGTAAAGTAGCAATCGATAATACTGCAGGAAACGTATCTTCAAAGACTGGTGTGGGGTTTCTAGATCATATGATTAGCCAGCTTGGCAAGCATGGAAAGTTTGATATCTCTCTGGTGTGTGAAGGAGACCTTCATATTGATGATCATCATACGATTGAAGACTGCGCTCTTGCTCTTGGGAAGTGCTTTTCTCTGGTCAGTGAAAGGGGAGGGGAAGGTTTTCGTGGGTTGCATTTGATATGTGTGTGTAGGGGATATATATATATATATATGTATGTATAGATGGTATTTTGAGTAGGCCTGCTAATTTTGTGCAGAACTGTGCCTGTAATTGTTCCGTTTAGTAAGCCCATGTGTGCTTGTAACACCCATTCTTCACCTGCATTTTAAAGCTGCTCATAGATAAGATACTCACCCGTTATGCTGCACTTAAGTTGGACTATACATGGGGTATTATGATGTTGATTTTATCCTACTAAACAACTTGTCCGTTTGCTTGAGAGCGTTAACCATCGTAGCACCTAATGGTTCCCATGAAAAGCTTACTCATCACTGATTTGCATCCACTAGGCTTGCAAGTATCATGGTATCCCCCCATTAACCCCCTGCTCAGGCACTTGGAAATCTTGCTGGTGTTAAGCGTTTTGGCTCCGCTTACGCCCCGTTGGATGAGGCTCTGTCTCGTGTTGTGGTTGATTTATCGGGTCGTGGCTTCGGTATGGCTGACCTACAACTGAATCGAGAGAAGGTAAGAGTATTTATCCCTTGTGTGTGTGATGCATGGGAATCTACGAATTGAGGTTTATATATGGAGGTTTTAGATGCTGGTGCAGCCTGTGTGTGCAAGCTTTTACTGAGAGCATATATGCCAGCTTTTTCTGAGATTGTGTGAGTTAGTTTTTGGTGAGAGTGTGTGTGGCAGCTTTCGTTAAGTGTGTGCAGCACTGTGTGTGTACAGGTCGGTGATTTCAGTACGGAGATGGCCTCCCACTTCTTCTCTTCTTTTGCTGGCGCCTTGAATGCTACTATTCACGTTGATGTTCTGAAAGGAGAAAACGATCATCACAAGGTAGGCAAATCTCTGCGCACACACAGAAGCTAAGAAGCTGCCATCTGTGGATGGTATGCTTGCCTTTCATTTCCACCCCCAAATGTACCGTTGTGTGTGATGTGTGTGTTATGGGTGGTTTGTGTGCTGTGTGTGGTGTGTTTAGTGTGTGTGATGCATGTGGTGTGCTTTTTTTGCTGTAATGTGTGTGATGTGTGTGTTCACATGAGTGTTTTCACGGGTATGTGTTCACATGGTAGTGCACGTTTTGCACTTCTTTAGATGTATTTTTTCATGTTTAGTATGCATGACTGCAGTGTGTCTAACTGGTCCATATGAATATAGGCATGTGTGGAGTGTGTGGAGTGTGCCGCCTGTGTGTGTATATTCGTGGCTTCATTTGTTTCTTTACTGCTGTCTTCAGATAGAATCAAGCTTCAAGGCTTTAGCGCTTTCTCTGAGGCAGGCAGTAACAAAGGTTGAAGGAGATTTGAGCATTCCAAGCACAAAGGGTGTATTGATGAGTTGAAAGCAAAATAGAGTGCGCCACTATCATTACACACACGGCTAACACTTATGGCTAGCACACGCACGGCTAGCACACACGGTGGACACACAGTCGACAGATACGGCTAGCACACACGCTGACTTTGCCACCATATGATTGTGATTTTGCATTCCTTCTTATGTTTAACTCCTTATTCCCTCCTATTGTTAGCTTAGCAGATTACCAGATTTATGAGATATATACTTTGCAGTGGCATGTGGCTTAAGTCCCACACGCACACCCGCAAACATACACACATGCACACCCGCACATGCATATCCATATGCGCACACACGCTGGAGCTCAACCTCACACGCCCAAATACACATCCGCTTCTCCGTAACGTCTAAGAACTATATGCATCGAATATTATTGCAGCTAAGAAATTTACGCATTTAGCCGCTCCTTGTGTGTGCGAACTTCCTACTGAGCAACTCTCTTCTTGAGACTCTTGCACTTGACAGAGTTATCTTTGTCGTGCTTCAAAGTGGTGGGATTTTATGTAGTTAATGGGAAGAAATAAAGGGTTCTGGTCAGAACGGTGATTACCAGTTCGCAAACACTATCATTTGCAGCGAAAGTGCGTAGTCTATACTAGTCGTGAAGCATTCCTGCCGTATATGCTGGTGTGTGCTCGCCAGAAGGCATGTGTGTGTGCTAATTTGTGCTCGCTGGGAGGCATGTTTGTGCCAGTTTGTGCTCGCCGGAAGGCATGCGTGTGCTAATTTGTGCTCCCTGTGAGGTATGCGTGTGCTAGTTTGTGCTCACCGCAAGGCATGTATGTGCTAGTGTGTGATCGTGTATGCCCGCGTCTGCTCACAGGGGGGTTATCATGTTGTAGTGTGTACTAGTTATGTTCTACTCCTTGAAATGCAAGTTTGCAACCCGGTTGCTTAACCTACTGCCTACTTTGCACCTTCCTTCGCGTGAATCGCTTAGCTAATACAACACATCCAGTAAGTTGCACGCACACAAACATAGCGAAAGGCACACACACAACGAATATGCCAGTCTATGCTCTGCCAGCACACAAGGCGCATGGAGCTCGCTGACAGCGCACACGCAGGCTGCACACACATTAGCTTAGCCGACTCCATACGTTCAGTTGAGGCATACAAGTGTGCGTGCCACCAATGGAAACATGCCTACAGCCATCATAGCATTAGATATTTGAAGGAGAACCCAAGACAAAGACATAACGCAAGCTTTTCAAGGGGAAAGCTGATTCTCTCAACTTTTTGTCATTGAGTGTACGTACACCCGCTTGTGCCCACTAATCACTCATCGCAGTATGCATGCACATCCTGCAAGGGGGTGTGCATGCCCAATCAGTGTATATTAACATATCCAACTAGTGTGTGTGCATGTCCACCCAGTGTGCATTAATATATCCAACTAGTGCGGGCGCATCCAACTAGTTTGTGTGCGTATCCAAGAAGTCCGCTACCTTCCTTGCTTATTCAATAGCAATGGAGATCGCCCATGCCCCACTACAAAGCTCTCCCTTCCCTGCTTAGCTCCAATACCCATTTAATACGATCTCCACTTGGCTAGGCAAAAATTTTGCAGCTTCGCGAACTCTTCATTGAAAGTAGTTGAACTAGGTGATTGGAAGCTACACAAAGATCTTCGGCCAGAGCGCGGATACTGGCAACTACATATCCAGCACTGAGTCAATCTGTAGCCACACACGTCAGCTAGGATTAACTCACCAAATTATACATTCTTCTTATACTAGTAGAAAATGATCGAGTGTGCAACACCAGCAATGCACACACCAATTTGCACATTAATTTACGGTAGCATCAAGAACACATCAGCATTCCGCAGCGCACTCAGAAGCACGACCATCCCTCCCTCATACATTCATCCCAACAAAAGACACACTCGTCCATCCAACTCACACCAACGTCCATCCAATACACATCTCACTTATCCAACACATCCACACCTGCTCCAACTTACACGCACCATCAAATACACACATCTCCCCCACTAAAATGTCTATATTTAATGCTTCAGCTAGTGAGTCCGCTAGATCGTGAATCAATGTGCAGAAAATAGCTGCTAACGATCACATTTCGATAGTACAGCCGACTATACATCAGCCTGGAAAACTGTTAACCTCCTAAGGGAATTGCTCGTTATTCATAACTTGAGGTGTACGTACATACGCACCCAAATATGTCTATTGAAGTAAACAGAAACCACGTGTGCAATTTGTAAATACAACCAACCTCTTCTCCCCACGCACACACACATATACCATTAGCTGCTACCCCTCTAAACATACACCTTAAAATCCCAACCATCCAATATCTTGCTCGTCAGCAATACCACTCCACATACAAGCTTTAACGACGATCTCCAGATCGAGAGTATGGCTTTGTGTGTGAGCCAGGCACACCAGGAGCTTTCCCAAAGTGCTTCTCCGCCTCCCTCGACTTTGTCGGACCCCTTAATAAACGGCTAAACTTTCCCAGAGGATTCTCTAAAGCAAATTCATCAAAAGTCATACACTTCCCACCAGCAGCCTCAATTCTCTTTCTGGCGGTCTCAGAGAACTTCAAGGCACACACCTTCAGTTTCGGGACATTAAGTAATCTAATATCATCTGAGGAGACATTAGAGATAACAAGTGACAATAGCTCTCGGCATACAAAAAACGAGGTTACGCCATCAAATGCTTGAAAAAACGAGTTAATTCCTCACGAGCTTCACTCTCACACAAATAAATAGTGGCATTCTCAAACACACAAAGAAACCAGGAGTAGCGCACATTTTTCAGACACTATTTTCTTAATTATCAGAAAGTTCTACCGTCTCCATTTATTGTGCTGAAGACACTTTTTAAGGAAATCTTTCACACTAATAGTCAGAAGACCGTCGTGATGAAGTAGAACATAGTCATCATGAAGAAAATATGTCTAAATCGGCAAATTCACGCACATTTGTTAAATATACAGTTAAATCATATATAATCTAGGAATCAGTGTATATATTAGCCATCACGATGCTGTCTTTCATTCTATAGCCAAGTGTACGTACAGCTGCACATAGGCAAGTACATCTATACTAAGGTGCATGAAATGATAATCAGTCGAGATATAGTAAAAGGAGCAGCTATTCTCCATCCCTGCATGTACTAATGAAGATGTAAACTCTTGAGTTGTATAGCAAGCCCACTGCACATCCACACATGTACAGATTCACACTCGCCCGCACATCCACACAAACTTGCACACAGACGCGCATTCATACACATCGTCACACGAATATACACAACCACCCATATCCATTCATACATGCATGAACGTGCAGACACATAAATATACACAATCACACAATATCACAAGCAACACACAAATTGATTCATCCTGAAAAAATATTGCAGATTCTTACCAGTGACTGGAGCTACAACCACAGCCGTATCTCCTTCATGCTTCTCCATCATGGATGTTATCCGAGAGATAGAGAGAGGTGCCTTAAAGCGCTTACTCATTATCAACCGCTTGGCTATCACCTTGTTGATGTTAGCATTGGTTCTTCTAGCCAAGAATTGATAAAGCTGAACGTGCGTGTTCGTACACAAAGAAATCGATGACTATTAAACCACACAGTAACAAGAGAACAAACTTACAGATAATCGCGTAGTAATAACTGCACAAAAGACTAATCAAGAGAAATATATTACTATAGAAGATAGAAAAAAAAGGATAACAGTAGAGTGGAAACCTGAGATAATACAGAGGGTTAGTCATAGAGCAGCACATGAACATAGAGCGATTGAGGAAAAAATACAATGATTGAGTAGCGCATACTGAGCGACTGAGGAACACATACACATAGAGCCATTGAAAAACATTCAGAGATACGAAGTTACACAGATTGACATAGACACACAAATACGTATATAAAATAGAATAACAATTTAAGGAAAAATAGGCATGACACACTACCAATAACACAAATCTGAAATAAGAATAGCTTCATTCTGTCCCTCAATAACAAGATTGCACTAACCCAGACACACGCATGAACTAATGTACATACATCATTCCCTCGAGCACAAAAAAATACACAGGAAACACCTCCAATGTGCTCACCTTAACGAGTAGTCTCAAATAGGGGTTAGGAGACTTGCAGATCTTACGACCTGGCTTCCTTTTATGACCCTTATCCTTCAAATCTATACCCTAAAAAACGCAACAAAATATAAAAGCATAAATAAGAGAAAGAGAGTGACAAGCAAAAAAAAGATAGAGAACAGAGACAAGCGAGACTAGAAAGGGATAAGTCAAATGCATCCAGGCAAACCACAACACACCAGTGAAAGGTACATACGCAGATGAATATATAGTATACTACAAAAAAGTAAAACAAGCGAAGATTATACACATCAAAGTTATCAGCTAGAACAAAAGGACTTCGTTTTTGCGTAAGATGTAATACTTTGTATGGCTACCACAGGTTGGCAGAGATGCAAGCACAACGTAACAGTAAAACACATTCTCTCAATTACTATGAAACTGATATCGGGAATCGCTATTCCATAACATTTCGAGACTGAAACTTTCCGTTTATCACCTCTAAAATTGTAGACAAGAAGACAAGAGTTTTTCGCCAAAAAAACTCTTAAAACTTCAGAGAAAAAATATATTCACTCAGTGAATACTTTAGCATACAAACTCTCAATGAAACGATATGAAACAAATAATCATTCACCTACAGGCCTTCAAATCAAAAAATACATCAAATTTTCGCTTCAAGTATCCCCAAAACGCGCAAATTCGCAGGAAAATTCCTTATTTGAGGAGCTCAGACTGCCATTCAAATCTCCAAAAAAATCGTACTAAACTATATTCTCAGCTTTTCAATTAAAATCGCTAGCTTTACAAAGAAATAATATTAGAGCCTGCCATTTTCCCTGCTCTACCCATTGTGCATACAACTCACTATTCACGAAAAACTCTTGTCTCTTTGTTGTGCTCACTATCTTACTCCTTACCCAAAATTATCCCTATTTTTGCTAACGTAGCTGTTCTAGAGTCTGATTTAGTCTAGTATTTATAAGCGCTAAATCTTGTTCGGAGTTCTCTCGTGCAGAAAAGAATATTTCATGTTTACTTCTTAAAAAAGCCCCTAAATAAGTGATAAAATTCATGAATCCTTTACTTTCTTAGCACGTAGCGATTACTGCCAAATCGTTGCTTTTTCATGATATAATATTGAGAAAAATATTCTAGACAGGATGATCTCAAATACACACATGAAGGCATATTTGCAGCCATATTGGTATATTTGCCCACAAAAATCTCCAACGCATATTTGATACACTTTCCAAAATACAATTCTCCATATACCACCTAAAACGCGTTCTAGTAAATCACTCCTGCATACATATACGTGCCTTCACGCACATATTCTTACCCATACGTATACCTTCATCCATAGATTCCTCTATACATATATACATATCCACATACAACTACTCGTCAACATACATACTTCTCTACACACCTATTCTCATACAAACATACTCCACCAGACACACTCCATCACAAACACACTCCATCACAAACACTCCACGCTCCATCACAAACACACTCCATCACAAACACACTCCATCACAAACACACTCCATCACAAACACACACACTACTACCCACACACTCTTCCAGAAACAAACTTGTTTTCGGTTGCAGATTTCTCATTTGACCATGTCAAGCAAGCAAACTACGCAAGCTCAGCACTTACCATGCTTGCTAATAGTGTGAAAGCTTCTTTTTGCTGAGTTTACGAGGAAGCTTATAAAAACTCCAACTCCTCCACAACCCACACCCAAGACAGAGAGTTTCTCCCTCCTCAACCCGACAAAAGCAGACAAATCAACTACTACTTGTGTCCAATGAAAGGACTACGATATAAACTATGAATTTGCTAGTAAGCAATGAAAGCTCTTGGAAGAATGATGAGGAGGCTAAGTCGCTATCGATAGCGGCAGTCGGGAGGTCGGTAGGGGGGGGGTGTGTGTGTATACGCGGTTAGGCGCGGTGAGGCACCATTTGGCGTTGTCGAATGAAAGAACTAGAAGAACACAAAACAAACCTAAACGAGCTCCTTAATGGAGCATCCCTCCCCCCGGCCCGGCGTAAGCGGTTGTCGCGGAGCGTATCAACGCCTCTTGATGTGTGCCCTTTCTGGGTAGAAAGGGGAATGGGGGTGGGTTGTAGTATCCGGGCGAGTTTGTTGAAAGCCCGTGCGTGTGTGTGGTGGCGGTTGTGCTGTGATGCCTCAGGGGAGGTATGCGCGAGGTGGGCTGGGGGCGTAATAAGCCTGTAGAATTTCCTCGCGTGTGTCTATTGCGGAGCGATGCCTTCGTTTAAGCGAATCGAGGAGGTTGCAGCTGTATGCGTGGCTTGGTGAGAGGGTCCTTGAGAAAGTGTGTTATGGGGAGATTCCTTGGGGGAGTGTCTGTTAGGGAGAGTGGGAGGAGTACGTGTTGCGGGGAGAGTCCTGGGGGGGGAGTGTGTGTTGGGTTGAGAGTGGGGACACTGTACGTGTGCGGGAACTCAAGGGGGAGTCCGTGTGCGTGTGCTTAATGACACACTCAAGGTGTGTGCCTCTACGATGATTCGTACTCAGCCTGTCTGTGTGTGTGTTCCGCAATACGCACCCAGTGCGCATGTCTAACTATTCATATTCAAAGTGTGTGCGGGACCTCTCAAAGTGCTTACGCCGCCATAAAATCTCCCCTGTTAGTCTATATGCTAGCATTCTTCTATTCGTAGATTTCGGCGAGTATGGAAGTTTTAGCTTGGTGATGGGTGGAAGTCTATGTACACCCTCATATACCCATAAAGTATTAATGGTTGCTGTCTAATTTGCTTTTCTAATCTAAGCGAACCCTCCCATGCATGTGGAAGGCTGCTCTTTAGTGATCGACGGTGACTTCCTTTTGAGGGTGTGAGTTTCCAGCACTTTGACTTATAAAAGCTAAAAAAATATAGTAACTCCTGATAAAATTGTGTGTTCAGCCTTCCCACAGAGCATGTGTGCGAGGAGGAATGTGACCTCTTTAATACGCACACCTTCATCGGAATCCTATATGGAGCTTCCTAGAGACATTGTTTCCCGTGAGACTTACCTACTATAAAGGGCTAATTAAGTGTAATTGTTTGTAGGCAGCTTGATATACCTAGGTAATCCTCACCAATCAAATGGTGTAAGCTCAAAAGAAGATGAGCACTTTTTATAAACTGTCCTTGGGGCTTTCCAAATGTTTAAACATAACGAAAGTACCGAGGACACGTTTGTGGGCACAAGCATACCCCATGTCAGGCATAACGGATATACGCACTTGGAGCACCAGTCTAGAGCAGGACCGACATTTATGAAAGAAGGCGGAAGAACGTATTATAGACGCAGAAGAGTATGCAAGGGAAGCCACTCATGCACACACATATAGATACAAAAACATATAGATGGAAAAAAGTGTGATATATGGGCACACCAGCTACTTACACTGCAAAAATCCTGCAGCCCATGTCCACACGCATCTACTATCCACGCGATAACTATCAAGACTGTACTCTTGCTAGCTAACTTAATGATAAGTTCACTTTTTTCTGATATCAGGATCTACAATGAGCCTCATACAGAGTTGTACAGGCCTAAATTGAATGCACTTTTCATAATGGGCATATGGCAATTCTATGAAGTTATTCACACAGTTTTATAAGATTCTGCGAAGTTAGTCTCTATACTTTCCCTAGAAGCTTAAAGCATACAGACACCGGAGGAATCCCAATGGAAGTCCTCTACCATCAAAACAAAGAAAGAGTTCTTCGCATACCAGAGAAATTGGAAATTATACTTTAATGTGAAATTCAAGCAGGGTGTTGCTTCTACACGTATTTAGACTCATTGAAGGAACTGGCTTTGTGATGCTGCACACAACCATAGGCGAAAAATATTTATATGTACGTGTTTATGTGTTGTATGCGCGTGTATATGTGTCTGTCGATATATATGTGTACCTATATATATGTATATATGTATGAATGTATATACAGAAACATACACGTGCAAATACACATTCATACTTGTATATATATATCCATGCTACAGGTATTAAATCTCATGGTGATGCTTCGCAGCGGCGATACAAAAATTATTTCGAATACCTTAAAGAAGTAAAAATTGTAGATTGTCAGTGTGTACGTTTCACTTAGTTCGGAAACCGCGTTTCCCTAGAGGGCAGGCCAACCTATGCCCCTATAAGTTCACGCAGCGTTAGTAAATCAACAGCGCACTACTGCCTAGGCCGTAAGCATTTTGCCTACATTTGCTCTGAGCCACAAAGGTTACTGAGTGGATATGCATACACAAACATTCCTGTATGAGTAGATCCCCGGGTAGATGCAGTAGTCCTTGCTACTGCTCTGTCTCTATGTCTATATATAATGTGTACATACAAAAGTATACCCCGCATTTCTTGGCAATTTTTGCTCATCTATATTCCTTGAGTTTATCTCATTGATAAGAAGACTCTTTTTCAGCTGGAGTTGCATCCTGAGCAGGACTCTCCACTGGTTCTCCTGGCTTGGCATCATATCCTGCCGTGTCTGCTCCTTCTGAATTTGCTTCATCTTCTGGCTTAGATTCATCTTCTGGCTTTGCTTCAGCTTCTGGCTTTGCTTCAGCTTCTGGCTTAGATTCATCTTCTGGCTTAGATTCATCTTCTGGCTTAGATTCATCTTCTGGCTTAGATTCATCTTCTGGCTTAGCTTTAGCTTCTGACTGTTCTTGAGCTTCCTTGACAGGGGTTATTTTCTTTCCCATGCTACCACATAGTGGGGTGAATAGGGTCATTTTGGTGGACTTTAGACCTTCGTCCTGCAGTGTGTTTGGCCCTGGCTCGAGTGGTATTCCCATATATATCAATCTGAGCTTATTCAGGTCTTCCCTAAAACATAGCAAGTATGAAGTGCGTGTGTATGAGGCTGCAAGCACATCTCTATATGTCTCTCGCTACGTGTTAGTCGTTCAGTGGGCATCATGTGCAATGTCTGCTCTGCGTTTTACTGACAAGGGTAGATGGAGGGTAGTATTGCTCATGTGCTCCAGGTCTTTTGGGCATTGAGAGTGTATTTCCAGGGTTTATGTGTTGGCATAGAACATGCTTCATACAACATCAAAGCTTCATTCTTTTTCGCTTCTCTTACCCTGGGCTTATATTAAGCTCTTTTTGGACTTCCTGAAACAGTTTCGTCATAGTTTCATGCTGGCCTAGTTTGATAATTATAGTCCGACGGCAGCAAAAGGACCAGATAGGGACACACACACAGCTTTTTACGCCAGTCACTGCGGTAGAAGAGCAGGAAGAATACATCAATCATATTTTCTTTTAAAAATTAAAAAAATGGAACTGATATAAATTATGATGTTTATATACTAGTCAGTAAGCAATATTTAACGCTTTTCGTGGAGCAAGATGCTACCCATTTTGCTTTATGTACTGTGTTTGTGTGTGCTTCGGGAGGTTTGCAAGGGTGAATCCTGCTGCCTCTACAGTTTTCATGTAGCTACGCGTAAGGATACCCATGCATGTGGGCGTGTGTGCAAGTACCTATATTGTTTGGTAAATGTGATGGTAGTGTGTGATCCCTTAAAATATATGACCACCCGGCTTGAAGAGAATATACCTAGCGTGCAGAGTATACAGCTGGTCGCAGAGCCATTAAATTTTTTATCAGACTATGAATTCAAGCCAATAGTCCATTTGTACTTTATTTTTGGGCTATAAATCGAGATGGGCAGCCAGGAAGCACTACTCTATGCCTTGCGGAGCCTTTTGTATTATCCTACTATATAAAATCCTGCCTGCTAGAAATTTATAGAAGGTTGTGGTGCACCAAACTGAGTACGTCTTCTCATTTGATTATGCCCTTTGTTTACTCTTTAAATTAACGCCATATACACATGCAATAACCTCGAGCAACAGGTACCTTGAAGAGTCTTTATAGTTATCGTGAGTATGACAACTTTGTGTAGATCTATGTATAACATCGATCTCTTTGATTTGTTGTATGCGGCAATGCTCTCTGTATCTTCCATTAGGCGATTTCCCGCGTATAGTATGAATTCTTGTGCGGAGTCTATTTGCAGCTTTCGCATTAAAAGCGCCTTTAAATCTGCTACTTGCATCGCAGAATTGATGTTTTCCAGGTTATGCTTAGCGCAAGCATTTATCTGCCGCCAGTCAGTTATGGCCAGGTTCACTGGAAAATTGTTAGGATCCATTTTTTTTTTTCAAAGATAACTTTTGCTGTGGGTAAAAAAACTTAGTGGTGGTGTTATGCGTATATATATCATGATCTGTTACTCTTGATGGAATAGGGTATATATATAGCATAATTGCGTTCCATTGGAGAAAAAAAGCAAAGCAGAGTGCTTTTCATCCGGATACATCGATGAAACGAACGACTGGAAGTTTTTTTCTTTTTTCTGTGGAAATGTGTGTGTGTGGAAATGTGTGTATTGCTACCAGTCTGTATCTCTACATGTGTGTGTGCAAGAGTGTATTTTTTCCTTCAGAAAAAATTAAAAAATATTAAAGCTGAAGATCAGAAGCTATTACGATGTTTCTTTATGATTTCACCTTTGGTGTTGAAAAAATGATGGGGAAAAAATCCAACGAAAAACTCTATATTTTGTCCAGGGAGGAAGAAGCTGTTCCTAAATCAAGGTTTCTTATTAAATAGCTCAACGAATACTTTTACTGTCTAGAAGGTTTTTCCTCTTTGAAGCTAACAGTAGATTATACGAAAAAGCACCGCACAACTACCGGTGAACTACCTACACAAAGAGGCAAAAAGGTAGTATTCATATGAACTACATGTCTATATTCTATATATGAGCATTTGTGGATCAATAGCATGTATGCCAACAAATCAATGAACCAACACTTTTTTTTGACAGCTAAAAGTTATTTAGTCCCAAAAACTGCAAAAATGGAAGTTATTGACCGTTGATTATACAAATAGATAAAAGTTGCTCTTTAGTGAACCATTGAAATCATCACATGTGTGCGAGTTCACACATAATTAGCTTTTTCAGGCAAGTGTACAATTATATGTAAAAAACTAAAAAAAAAGAGGTGATTGAAGCTAGATAAAGACCATCAAGGCTCTCTTAATCCTTTTGACAAATTAAACTAGAAACTGCTTTATAAAATTTGCTTAGATTCTGGGTGCGAGCCTACTTATTGAAAATTATTCACGCTCGCATACAAGCCATCTAACATACTTTGACTTCTACATTGCAAAGATAAGGGGTGACTGAGTGAGGGTGGATAACTGAGCTATCGAAAGTCTGAGTAAGTAAGAAATATTCAGCGAGTAGGCGAGTGAGATATAAAAATATCTGTATCCACATCTCTCTGTATCCATGTTTCATTTTCCGTCTATCTCTCTCCTTAGCTCTGTACCGTTTCTTTTACATCCCTCTCTAAGTCATCAAAATATCATTATCCAAGCTCATCGCAGTATCTGCTAAACTACTTGGAATCGTGAAGGGAGGGTACACCAAATGAGATTTTAGAAACTTAAGATTTCCAATGTGTGCTAATATTTTTAAGAGCGCAAGATAAGCCACAAAAGCAACATCATCTCCGTAAATGCTTATCGCTATAAATATACTAACTTCAAGGGGAAGCGAAGCACTTCACACATGGAAAATTATGCCTCTTATATAATAAGTTCACACCATTATTTCAGCGGTTGGAAACTGTTTATAATCTGCATATCCTCCCACTTTCCGCTGCATAATATAGGCATTACTTTGAAAACTAGATTTCCGTAATATTTATACGCCATTATGTATACTATTATCTATATATGTACACCAATATATGCGTAAGCTATTACACATACCATCCGCTACGCTACTACATATATTTATGCCGCTATAAGTGTATATAAACACCTTCAGATATCCCATCATATGTGTACACCGCATTGCATATTATAATTAGACATATCTCATTGTATATATGCTCCATTTTATACTTATGCCATTAGAAATACCATGATATATATTCGCATGCCATTAGATATACCTTTATATGTTTACATGCCCTTGCCTCACCAAGAAATACTCAAGCATGACTCCGCATACTCGCATACGCCTCAGCAATCTTTGCTTACCAACCAGAAATATTATGCTGTTAGTATAACCGATAATATTCGAGCCTATTTACTATCCACATTCTCTTCGCAGCATATAATATTAAATGTACTAGAAAATAAACCATTTACATGCAGAAACCGATGTGCTTATATGTTAATGTGTACGAAAAAAAGTTCCGTAAACTTAAACTAGTACCTGTAGGGTTCAGCGTATGTACATGCACTGTTTTTGTGAAACTTCAGCACTATGATGCGAAGTAAAATGAATTAGCAGAATTATATTATAAACTGAGGAACCGCACATATCCAGAGAACGTGTATGTACAGTCCATTAAGGAAGCCGGGATGTCCGTCTCCAAGGCAAGGGCAACGATATATCTCCTTAATGAAAAATTTATGAACGCGTATGAATTTGAAAATAGCTACGGCAGCAGAGAAATTTACGGGATGCTAACGGAGGATCAAGCCGGAAACTTTCACATTCGATACTTGGTAAATCGAGGACAGCTTGGCTCAGTGAGATGCTCCGCGCATTTTTTTCTAAGTCTAAAAGATTGGCCTGTAATTTGGGCTCTGCTAATTCGTGAAGCCTAATTCGTGGGCGATACCGGCAAGCTGGTGGCTGTGAAGGCTGGCCGGTATGAGCGAGTTCTCTTTGCTACGGGAACGTGGGTACGTAAAAAGAGCAACAGACAGACACATAAGGGCTTGCTTGGGGTTAGCACACACGCGCGCGGTACCTAAGTTGAGTCTTTCTAGGTATGGTTGTATGACTGGGATGATAAAAGGTATCATCACAGCTGGGCGGCTGTCCACCGGGAGATGTGAGGGTGCAGTCATTGATGCAAGGGTACTTACTGCACACATCCTAGGCACGGCAGAGTGCACGTTTACCGCAATTGGCCCAGCCGTGTACGCATACCCACCTCAGGTGAGAGCGTGCATAGGTATAATTCATCGTGCCCACAAAAAGGCGTACATACCACGTTCAAGGTTGCTCATGGTTTGTCGTCACATTGTAACTAGGCGAATAAATCAACCCTTTTGTATACACGCGCACTGTTTGCCATAAAATTATATCTCGACACCTAAGTCAAGCCTTTCATATGCACATATTCCCAATAGGCAGGTTAAGGAGCAGGTGCGATATCACGCGTGTGCGTATATGCAAAGGCGGAAGGAATGGCGTGCAGACGATCCTGCATCAACCACACACAGTTACTGTTCTGCAGCATACCTAGAAAAACTCCCCCAGAAGTTCGTTTTGAGATGGCAAAGGACCTATTAGATGACGCCTCTCGGTTTACCCTTGCCTTGTGTGAGCAGTTGCCCTGCTCTCAACGAACTAAATTGAGGAGATCCCGGTATATACCTGTCCACGAGGTTAAAAATGATAGTGTTCTGGTTGAACAACATGAATGAGAGGTTAACTCAAGGAGAAAGCTGATGTCACTTGGTTAATACACGGGTAATGGCGTAAGCACCCCACACACTGAGTGAGACAATGGTAACTACGCACGTACAATGGAATCAACTTTGGTTCCGTAGTCTGCACATGATTGGCCTTGTCAGCTTTAGTTTCCTACACTGCACACACATAGTATGATCAACACTTGGTCCCTACAATGCACATACCCACAGTATGATCAGTACTAGCTCCGTAGACAGAACACCTACATTAGCTACCTGCACTGCACACCCACAGGACGACCAACCCTAGCTCCGTAGAGCGAGCACATAACAGAAGCTACCAGGATAACAGCACATAATAGAGTCAACTCAGAAGTGAACTCTCGACCTGTATTCGTTGAATACTGCAAGGCTAGCAAACAGGCTACATCCCCCACTATCGTACTTCATGCAGCTCTATCTCCTAGATACCTACGGGATACTCTTCAGCGAGTTAAAAATGTATTTATACGGATAGCCATAGGCTAGTGTTTCAGTACAATCGGTAGCGATTATATGAAGTGTTTGCCCTGGCTGTTAGCCTAATTCAGCAATACATCTGAAAAAAGATGGCGTGTTATTTTCACATGCACTGGCAAATAGCGTAACAGAATGTTTGATCAGGAAAGAGGATTGTGTGCAAGAGCAGAGATTCCATGTGCTCTGCAGACGCACAAAATGAAAAGCCTAGCTTACGCCTTATTATGAACACGCAATGTGCCCTGCACACACACAAATGAGAAACCTAGCGGTAAAAAGAGCAACGGCATTGAAGATAAATACAGCGATAGAAGTAGTCAGCAAAGTGTGACAATGAGATAAATAGCAATTGATTGCCTCTCGTGCTACACTGATAATGAAGAGAAGTCGAGCAAAATTGGGAAGATAAGGATGATATCCTCTGTATTAGACTATATCTAGTCCTTAAAAAAAGAAAAGGGGCATCAAATCATAATTAAACAGCCTGTTAAAGTGAGCTGTCTACGGCTAGTGGCCCGTGCGCGGGTTATTAAACTGCTCTTGCAGGTTCAGGGATAAAAAGTGATGAAAGCTTGAAATATCTTGCGAAACTGGAGGAGGAAGGAAAATGTAAGCGAAAGAACTGTGCTTATTTCATAGCCAAATAGTTGACTATCTTGTGCACTTTGGTGTTTTTGGCTAGAAGGTGAGGAATGGAGGTCAAAAGATGTACGCCACTTGATATTGCTGCGAAAATGCAGCTTCAAAAAAAGTATTTTTATAATTTTCTAGAATGACTACTCCCTCCTCATCGTCTTGTCTTCATCTAGCACGAAGTTTGCCGTGCTACCTGTCAATAGAATAAGCACTATCTCCTCGTCGTCCTTATCTTCCTCATCCCTTCCATCTAGAGTTTGCTGCATAATTACCAGAGCTACCAAACACGTATTTAACGTATTTTAACACTATCTTACTACAGTATACATCAGAATGAGTAACAGGATTCTGAAACTTCATCACAAATTTCCCAGACTTTCCAAAAGGTTTTTCAATGATTCCACTGCAGTACGTATCTTCCTTCATATCTGCTTCCTCCTTAAAAGCGAATTGCTTGCCTTCTTGGCCATCTTTCTCACCTTCTGAAGCAGCTACCAACGGGACTACTCCCTTTATCCCCCCTTTTTGTGTGTTAACTTGACCAGGAGTTCTAGGACCACAGATACTTGAAGCTTTCAGGTAGATGCCGGCTTCATAGCCTATGAAACGAGTACAATGATCATAACTTTTGAAAAGATTACTCCCAATTAGTCTATACTTATCATTCTCAATGAAGCGATCGATCTTCCCCTCCTTCTGCTTCTCCTTTGATACATATATAGTCTTCAACAAGGGAAAATACTCCAATGACTGAAAATCAGTAATATTGTTGTTACTCCCCCACTTTCCTGATCCTTCTACAGGGAGGGAGAATAGTATCTTACCGTAGAATGCTAATCGGCAGGAACGAGAAGACAGGTCCAAGTCAAGCTTTGAGCTGATAAGGAGGCTGTTTAGGGGGCACTGAGAGCAGAAGGGAGTAATAATATGGTGGGGGGGGGGTGTGGGGGTGTGTGTGGGGTATTTGAGGGGTGTTTGAGGGGAGGTTAGCATTGTAAATAGCATAGTGATATGATGATATGGAAGGGGGGTGTAGCAACTCATGGAAGGAAGTCATAATGCGCAAGTTTCTGGCCCCAATATATAGCAAAGAAGAGAATAAAAGCTGCTTTAAATAGAAGCCCAAATTGTTTAATATGCCTCCGTTTTTCAAGGAAGGCAAAGTGCTGAATCAAAAGTGGTGAATCCATACAGACACAAGCAGGTAGCCTCCACAAATACCACCACAACCCAGGGTATTACTTCATACACCGAAAAGCCTAACCTGCACACGCTTTTCAAAAACCAGTACAGCGAAGCACAGGCCCTCGTCGTCAACTGAAGTTCCTGTAAACAAAGGATACTGTACGCATAAGTACGCACACACACAAAAAAAACGCACAGACACAGCCGTATATAAACATAATCTTTACATAGATTTTAGCACGGTTCAAGTATACAGACAAGAACTAGCAAATGGACTTGCATGCAAGAGTATACACACATATAACAGCAAATTAATCTGTCGACAAGGAAAGCCATCCACACAGAAACATCAGAAAAAATACGTACCTACAATAGGAAACATGCGTACGCAGACACATCTGTACACAGTAGTATTACCTTCAGAGAGTGCAGGCTCTGAGAGACTAGGCAGCTCGTTTAGATGTGAGTACTTCAAATTGAAATCAAACTTATCAGGCCACTCATCTTTGTGGCCTTCAAACAGCTTACCAACCCCTAATGTAGTCTTAGTGAGCGCAGGTGTAGCTGAGCGTGACGCAGATTCGTGTGTACGTGGGGGGTCAGTACTGTGTGTAAGCGATGCATTCCTATTCGCTTTCGATAGATAAAAGAAGTAAGCCACACACATGACTGTGGTGTGTCCAACCGTACAATGAAATTTTTCCTTGTTGAGTACCTGAAGAGCGAAGGGAAGGAGTGTGTGTGTGCACGAGTGTGTGCGTCGGAGTGTGTGTGGTTTAGTGGGTAGGTGCATATGAAAGAGATGGCGTTAAAGAAGCATCTAAAGTAGCTGCGGAATGCTACTCCTAATGTTCAACAAATGAACACAAACATATCAACACACGCATGCTTCGAGATACGCACAGTTTAGTGTTGCTTCAATGTGCGCACGCACATCAACATGAAAGAACCTTCAAAAATACACAAAGAAACCAAAGAATTCCTCTGAAACTCACAAAATAAGCACGCACACAGACACGATAAAAAGCATGTCTCCGAATGACACACCCCTGAATGCCTTTAAACTCGCATCCTCGCATACACACACATACATAACACACTAAACTAGCTACCTTTCCTTTGTAGAAGCGAACTTTCTGAACAATTGCTATAACCGCTTGCATTGTAGGCACTGGATCATTTGGATCTATAATTATGCCTCTTTCCTATGGGAAGAAATGCTTAACAATGCATCATATCTTCAAAGCATCACAAGTGTACGTACACCATGGTTTGAATGCATACACGCATAGAATGCTACACATATTCTCGGCAGATACGAAGAAAAGCACGTACCAGGGCTATATAGTCGATAGGGATAGCAACTACACAAGTATAGCCGACAAAAAGAGCAGACATAGACTTCAAAAACACTAGAGACACACATGAAATTGGCACATACACCAGATAAACGCCAACACACACATCAACTCATGGCACACACAAAAACCAGATAAACTCCAACACGCATCAAATCACGGCACACGCTCATCACACCATGGCACACAAACCGAATAAACGCCAAAATACATCAAATAATGACATACACAACAAATCACGTCCCACACACACACACACTAAAAAAGTGCCTTATTCAAGAGGAGCAGCACACACCAAAGAGCTTGCATCGATATCTTTGAAGAGAGCTGCCACACGATCGCCTTGAGATGCCTGCTGAACTTCCCGCTTGAAGATCTGCAGACTTTTCACCTTCACAGAAGATGAAATAGAAGGAATGCTCACAAGCTGCCCGATATGTATGCTACCTGACGCTAAAGTCCCAGTAACTACCGTTCCCTTACCTATAGTATACGGGAAAGTAAACGAGGCACACACAAATGTATACAATATAGGAGAAGAGCTGGAAAATGAGGATTTGTAAACGACATACACGCACACAATATGGAATACGCGATAGGAAATGAGTGAAACGAAACGATACATACTCTAAACATAGAAAGAGCAGCAAACGAGGGGCAAAAAGGATAGACCCACACATTCTGAATAAAAGCAGGTACACACCTGAAAGTGTTATCCTAGACATAAACTAACACACACACATAGATACTCACCCTTTAGCTGAAAAGCGTGATCATACATATAGTAGAGGGGTGCCATAGTAAGAGCTCGAACCGGAAGAGTGATATGAGCTTCTAGGCACTCAATAAGGGAATCTAAGCCAAGTGAAGGCAAGATATTCTCAAGCTGGGCAGTAGAACTTTCAAAGCCAGCAGGTACAACTCCTGAGGAGGCTAGCACACATACATATATACTTAATGATTAACGTAAAGAACAGCTAATAGATATAGCTCCTGATGAGGATAATACACACACACACACACACACGCATAATGTGTAATGTAAAGAAGATCTGCAAGACTTAACTCCTGATGAAGCTAACACACACACACAGTTGTAATGAGTACAGGAGATCATTAGTAACATTGTAAAAGACTCAGGATAAGAAGTTTTAATCTCTAGAGATACGGTAACAATCAGCTTTGTTTATAAAAGTTATAGTATAGATCGCAAAAAAAAGTACGTGTGCGTGTGAGTATCTGTGTGTGAGTGAGAATCGGTGCGTGTCTCTCGCTGTGTGTGTTTGAGTTTGCGTATCTCTCCTTGCGTTCGAGGATACACACACTAGAGAAATGACGAGATAAACTTACAAGGAGAAGCTGCCACTGGAATGATAGGAACATCACTCCCAAAGACTGTGGTGGAGAGAGTAGAACGAAGTTTCTTCGTAGCCTGGGAGATCTGAAGGAGAAGGAAGATAGTCTTTGAGCTTCACAGGCATTAACAAACAGTTTTCTACTCTTTAAAGGGAGGGTTTTGTATGTGCAGGATGATGCATGTAGTATGATATGTGTGGGATGATGATAAGTATAGCATGGTAATGTGTGTAGGATTTTGTGTGCAGGATAATGTGTGTAGGATGTGTTAGGACGAGGTAGGTAGGATGATTTTCGCATCACTTTAACATGCATAATCACATGCTATGCACAGCATTTTGAGTACTAAAAACTCCAAAGATTTCTCAATCCTAAGTATTCACACCCATTCATGTACTCACCCATCCTCACACACAATTTCACACACCTCATTATATTACCTTCGCAGGCCGGTTCTCCAACGGAATCATATCGATCTTATTCAGTACGACGACTAGCTGGGCAGCCAGTAGCTCCGATATTACTAAGCATTCTGTGTATGTAGAAAGCACAGCCATAAAGAGCTAAAATTAAGGCATTCCAAGCTTCTAAATACGTCATGGGACGCACACACCACTATTTCTCAGCAAAGACAAACACACCAAACTTGCACACACACGCACTGAAAACCCTTGAAATTACTTCATCTGTAGGCGGAAACTTCAGCCTTATCGTATAGAGCTATTCACACCTCAGAGAACTCCAGGATGTAACTGAAAGCATTTTAGGATTCATCACACACATAATCCTCCCAGCTATTCTCCACACACCCCCTGGCCAATCCCCACACATCCACCTTCCCATCATATTTTCCACCTTTTCAACCCCCTAGCCCATTCTCACTCTACCTACCTGCAGCCTGAGGCTGAAGGCCTTTATTGATATCAATCACAAGCATCACAGCGTCTATGATCTGAGCTCCCCCCATAACTGTCCGTATTAGAGTGGCGTGTCCAGGGCAATCAACTAGGCAGGCAAGTACGTTCACTTTGCGGGAATCCTCACCCCCCTCACC
>JADHZB010000445.1:7500-26205 GCA_015657535.1 Nephromyces sp. MM_2019 | reverse complement strand
ATATATATATATATATATATTACATATTTATTTACACACATGTCTTATATACATAGATTAAGATGATATAGAGACAACAATATTTAAGATATGTGTATATACATATATATCATCAATAGTGTAATACAAATATATATATATATATATTGTGTGCATACACAGTGTTGGCTAAATAATGTAGGTATGTGCTTATATAGATAATGCGTGTGTGTGTATACTTATATATAAAATATGTGTGTGTGTGGATTTATATATATATATATATATATTGTGTGTGTTTATATATATGTGTGTGAGTAAGGGTTACCCAATCATAAAAGATAGATAAATGGAGTGTTGATGAAGAAATATAAGACTGGTGTACGGACAGACTTTCAATTTTTGAATAAAACCTGTTTTATGTTTAGAGGGTAAAATGTGATAATATATATTCTAATAAATGAGTTACCAAATCAAATATTTTGCACACAATTTTGTGTGTATATTTTTATAGTGTACGCATGATGAATACATGATTATTACTCATTTAAAATGGCTGTACATCTAGTATACATTAAAAGAGGGTTGTTTGAGGTGTGTGCATAGTTTGCTGTGTGTAAAATTATATATCGAAAAATGTGCGAAAAGTAAACGCTGTGATTTGGCCTGTTCGAATGAAATGGGCTTGTTTGATTGCCAATCCCATGTAAATAAAATTGAAATTCTTGGCTTGATTCATCTAGATTCTAATATATATATATATATATATATATACTGTTTAATCATTTTTATCAAGAAAATATATACACATTATGTAAGTATATATACATAAATACATACATACACACATGTTTCATACCTCATAACATACATAAGTACCTCAAAACATGTACACTCACCTTTACACACATTCAAATACACACACATATATGTACACACATGCACATACACACACACACATATATATATATGTATACACACACATATATATACACACACATGTATATACACACACATATATATACACACACATATATATACACACATGTACATTCATACACACACATATATATATACGCATACACATGCACACACATGCATATATATATGTATATACATACATATAAACTTACTACAGATAAAAGGAAATTAATAAAATGTTGTTCTTGGATAGTCATAAGGTGTTGTAGTGTTTCTAATTGGGTATGTGTTGAAATTATCTGCAAAAATATATAATTTTATATTATTTATATGAAATGTGTGTGTAATACTAGTTCTGAAATATTTATGTAAAAGGTTTGTAGAGAATAAATAAGATCTTCTAACCTGTGTAAATAAGTTTTCTTCTTGAGCTGTGTGTGTAAATGAAGATTTGTTTGGTATGGGTGATAGTAAGCTAGCCCATATATTGATATTGATTGACTGTATATAATATAACCACAAAAAATATATGTATATGTAGATAAAAATAGAGTATAATTATTTTTTACACACATGCAATATAGATTATAACTATTTTTTACACACATACAATATAGAGTATATTAATTTTTACATACATAGAATATAGAGTATAACTATTTTTAAACACATACATTATAGAATATAACTATGTTTTACACACATACAATATACAGTATAACTAATATTTACACATATAGACAAATACACGTATATATAAAAAGTATATACATGTATATATAGATAAATATATATATTCACAGATATTAAATTAGATTGTTATATAATTATTTTTACATGTATCCTAGATATTGTCCCAAGTAACCTTATAATTTCATTTCCTAATCTCTTTATTTCTTCAGTCTGTATATAATTGTGTGAAATAGTGTGTCACATTTTTATTTGATATTCAGTTGTAGAAATTAAAAATTGAGTTAATAAAAATTAAAATATGTATTCTAACCATGTTTGGACCTTGCCAAATTCGAACCGCAAGATGTGTAGCCTCAGATCTCATAAGTGTTGTGTGATCATCACCTTCACATTCACTTACCTACATTAAATTCAAAAGATAATTTTATGTTTGGAAATAATAACATTTTTTAAAAATACATACCAATCTTATGCACTTGAGGAATGTGAGAGAAGATGCCTTTGTGTGTAAAATAAGTCTGGATTTGTTAAAAAAATCAAAGTGAATGAAGAAACAATATTTTTGAGATAAAAACTAACTTTTCAAAGTATTTTTCAGCGAATCTTATAATTGTCAAATTGTAGTCATTCTGATGAAGATTAAAAATTAAATATTGGAATTTAATATATATATATAAAATTGAGATAGTTTGACATGACTATTAATGTTGTATATGTTTTTATGCTTATATGTTGATTGAAGAATAAGATATGCATTGAATCATGGATTTTTTATTTTATTAAGTTATTTTGTAGCTTACTTGGGAATTATGTTTGTATCCACAATATCTCTGAATGAAATATGTTATATAAATATGAATTTAGGAAAAATTGAGGTACCAAAAATATTCACACACGGCTATAAATTTATACAACTATTATAATTACAGATGTATTCTAAAATATGCATATATCATTAAGAAATATATAGACAAACTAAAAATATACTTGAAATAAATGTGAAGATATCCATATAAATCATATATATATATGTATTACGTAACTAGGAAATTTTATATACATAATTAAGCGTACATTAATGTTCTAAGCATCAATCTAAAAGAGCATATATGTGAAGAATATTTACACATATTTGAATAACTTATAAATTTTTAAAAAATAATAAATAAAATATAACAAGAGAGATTGTTCCCGAACCTGTAGTTTGATGAAAATTTCGGGCCATGTCTGGATATCCAATTCGATCATTAAAACTGTCAAGCGGTTAAGAAGGCTTATACGATATGGTTGTGTGATTGGTGTAAAGTAATCATCCAATAACTGTGTTAGATTTTTAGTTAGGTATTTTAAGTTTTAATTTTGATTTTTTATAATTTTTAATATTCTAAACAATACAACTTACTGAAACAAATGCTTGGACTAAAAATTCAAATTCATCTTGTGTAAAATTATTCATCATTTCTTTGACCTGGGTTAATATATCAAAAATTTCAATCAAATTTTTAAGCAAATTAGAAAAAAAATCATTTTCCTACCAATGATAAATCTGATTCTTCACAGGTCAAAAGGGCATAGGACAAGGATAAAATCAAGTTTAATCGAAATTTGGGAAAAATGGATGCAATCTCAATCAATTTTGGAAGTTGATCAAGTGCATGCTCATCTGTTAATGAAAATTTGGGATATAATGCATCCTGAATTGGAGGTTGTTCTGGAGAATAAATTATGCCATGTGTTGGTGAATTTGAAGAAAGGATTGATAGTATTGACGGGCCGCTGTTAGTCTGATTGTTTGCTGATGAGCGAGAGCTTAATTTTTGTACAAGGTCTAGTGTGTTTATGTAATGTGTAATAAAAGCTACAGGTTCTCCAGATATCTTATGCAATGGGTTACATTCAAAAATATTTGGGATTAAGTATTTGGATGGTGAACTTGTTGCAGTCGTAACCCATGATTCTGGAAGCTTACCAGGTAAAGCCGTGTAATTTGAGTCTCTAGCAGGTGAACCTAATTGAAAATTGGAAGAATACAGTGATATACCTCTTGGTACTGGGTTACTGTATGAAACCAATGGTGAGGTGTGTTGGTTGAAGTTATAATTATTCATCTTGTTTTAGCAAATTGAAATAATCAAAATTTTATGACCTTTTTTAAGTAATCTTTTTAAACCACTCATATTTACTAATCTATTAATTTTCAAGCTCACATAATAATTCAATTACCAATTGAAATATTTTTAGGAAGTTGAGATTAAATGGACCCTAGTTACACTCTAATAATGTTCTTTCCTAAAAGGAGGGTAGTAAGTAATTGATTCCTTATTGAAACAATAAAATAAAATCAGCTAACAGTATTTATAATCAAACCTTTCAAGCTATGGATAATACTCCAATCAAGCGGAGAAAATCAACCCAACTTTCAAGATATGAGATCAACTCTTACAACTATGAATGAAAAATCAAAATAGATAAGCTGGAACGTTGGTTTCTTAATAACACGTTCAGATTTGACTCCAAAAAACCCAGGTAATAAATAGAATACTTTTGATCCATTATCATCATATTAAACTAGCCTTTGGGGTACAAAGATGAGGTATTTATTAGTGCTATATGTTAGTATTATCTGGGCTTCTCATTTATTTCAGCTTTATAGCTCAATATCTAGAACAGAAATACAAAAATTCCTGGACTTTAGATGTGGCTCAACTAATAAGCCTTCTTACTGGTACCATACAGGTACATTGTTCGATCTAGGTTCAGGGAGAAAAATTGCTAATGTAGACGGTATCGAACGTATTGAGAAATTGCCTCAAAGCGAATCAATTAATAAAAGAGATGAAAACTTAAGCTTAGTGAAAGATTATGAATCAGCATCCACTTATAAAAGTCCTGTTATAAAAAAAGAAAACAGTACCCAAAGATTTCAGTCAATCCGAAACAAATTACGGAAACAGCGAAAAGATTTTAGGAACCAAAATGAAAAGAAATTTTCAGTTAAGTTGAGAGTTTTGAGAACCTACGTATTACGAGATCCTACAACTGGGAACGTTTTATCTTTTCGTTTATTTGGCAAAATTCCTTTACTTAAAGATGTACAAAAAGAGTGTATATTCAGCACCGTAACAACGATAAGCTATGAAATGGATGAATCTGATCAATTGTCTATTCACTCATCTGTCAAATCTTTGAGTCAGGATTCGTCAGGAAAAATTATGATTAAAGCTTTCCCACTAGGCTCTGAACCTCTACGCTTTCATGTTTCTTCACCATCAAAAATTGAACATCTTAGAGAGAATAAACTTAACAATAGCTTTGAGCAGAAAAATTTTAACCGTGATTTAATTAACAAAACACCCAGAGAATCATCCAATGGTAATATGAATCTAATCAAACACTACTCATCAAACAATACCAACCCTAATATTGCAGAGCTCAGTGTTCATAGCTCACAATTTATTAAAATAAATCCTATAAATAGTGAGTGCAATGAAGATCATGATTTTATAGAAACAGAGTTTAACCAAGAGAATACAAAGGGAAGAGCTAAGAATCCAAAGGAACTTCTTAGGAAAGAATTTAATAAAAGGAATTGGTGGAGAAAAAGGATTCAGATTGGGTCTCCTTGGGCTAATAAGGCGCAGCAGATTTCATACAGTCCTGTTACAGAAAGCTATCAAATATTCAAAGATGATGAATATAAATATCTTACAAATGAAGACTGTTCCACCAATTCAAATTTACTAAAAATTAAAAAATACATTCTCAAGCCATTTGTATCAATTTTGAGACTGAATCCTAGAAGTTATTATTATAGCTACTACAGTCGATATGGCACTTTGCCATTTTTTACGGGGAATGATCAGACAAGAATGTGTAAGCTTGAGTTGATAGGAAAACATTTCATTACTTTAAACAACAATTCTGAAAGAATCATTCCTAACGATGTTAGGTCCATTTTTGAAGGTATTTTAAATAGTGAGAAGAAATATCACATTTCTTCTCAAAACAATAAAACAAATAACGAATTTAAGATATATATAACAAAGAAATCTAAGAAAGTTAATTCAATCATATTTTTAATCAAAATTTTTTACAAATTTTTATTTCCTGGACCTGATAATGATTTAGCTATTTAACAGTTTTAAAATTAAACTAAGCCAATTATACCTTGTAAACCAAGAGCCATAAAAACCCAAATTTATCGAAACTGTTTATTAATTTCTAAAACTTACAAATTAACTTCAACCTTTTATGACTTTTCATTTAAAAAAACTTAAGAAAAATCTATTATGTACAACTTTGGCCTTTTTGTCTTGCTATGAAGTTATTCTGGAAATTAAATTGCTTAATTTCATAGAAACTATGAATTCTGATCCAGAAATTACAATTTCTTATTATCTTATGAATATGTAGAAAGTTTATCCTATATAGTTTTATAAGCGTCAATAAGAAACATAAAGAGCTTAAAGGTTTGATCTAAATCATTCCACTCAGCATTAGTCTAGGGTCGTGCATAAAATAAAGTAAATCTGGTCTATTTAGGTCTATTGAAAGTAGTGTATTATTATTATTAATGTTCAATAGTAGGTGCATTGATTTAACTTATTAAATAAAATTAAAGCTTTATGCAACACAATGTTAAGCTTAATTAAGATTATTAGTTAATTTAACCCCATATACATAAAACTATCTATGTTTTCAAATTTTGCTGTTTTTGCTAATCAAGCAGCAGAACATTTTTAATATTGAAACTTATAAAGTAATAAATAATACACAAATCTATAGCAATAAGCAAAATAAAAAAATGATCAAAATTAGGCCTATGGACATTAAAGATGTCGACACAATAAGGAAATATTGTGTGGAAGTGGAAAAAGGAAAATTAGCTGGGGCCTCAATTTATATTAAAGATCAATCTTACACTAATTTAGAATTGAATTTACGTGACTTTTTAGAAGATTCGTTTTTTATTTTAATTTGTGAAGCGTTTGATGAAATTAAAGCTTCAGAAATTGTAGGCCTAATCGTGTTAGATATTTCGTATTGGCGAAACTTAGTTTTAAATCAAGACAAAGTTGTAAAAGTTCCAAAAAAAGCACATTTTGAAGATGGCGACGTAGATAATTGCGGTGTCCAACTTAAAAACTGGGAATCTAGGGTAAAAAGAAGCAAAACTTTCTCCGAGTTTTCTTATGGCAAACTTGGATTTGAAAATTCACAAGGATCAAGTATGAATGGCATACCAAAAGCCTTGGGGTATCAATTAAGAGTGAACGAATTAATCATCAATGTTGAACAATGCTTCGTTAATTTATTAATTTGTGGTGGCAATAGTCAAACACAACATGAGGATATCATAAAACTATTTCTACATAAAATCTTTTCTACAATTAAAAGCTTAGAAAAAGTGAAATTTCCCATCTGGTAATGCTAAAATGTGTGTATCTAATATCTGGCTAAAATGCCATAATTCTCTCCAGTAGGATGCAACCAAGTAATGAGGTTAAAAATGTTTTGAGACAGTTCTTTGATTTAGTCCTAGAAAACGACCAACCCTACTATACAAGTGAAAAAGTTAGTGTACTGAAAATAATTAAGCTGAGGTTGGCTCAAGTTGAAGACTCAGATGACATACAAGAAATTTTCACTAGTGAATGTAAATCGACTGTAGTGAAAAAAAAGGACAAATACTTTATTTCCAATCTTATTCAAGGTTTAAATTTTCTTATCATGTGAAAAACCCGATTTAAATACTGGTTTGGATAAACATTCAGAACAAAGCGAAAGTGAAAAGACAATCGTTGCAGTCAATGATGAAAGGATAATAGGTTTTATGTACATCAAAGAGGTCTCAAATAGTGCTTTGCCAATAAATGAGGAAGGAAATCTCGATTTTGTTTCAAATAGTAAAATTCAATATTTAGATGAGGTTATAAGCATTATTCATGTTTGTGAAAAAGTTTCATGCGAATTGTTGGATAATCTAGCCTAAGCTAGAAATTTCTGGGCTTAAAACTTGTAGAAACTGTTCTTAAACTAATCAGAAAAATGTTGAACCAAGTGATTACGAAATGAAACAAATACCTGAGAGAATTTTCGAGCTGAGTTCCTCATATGAATTTTTCTCCGAAGATTATACTAGGGAAAGTAAAGTCGGGATGCATGAACTTTACAAAACAATACAACACATAATAAATGAAGATTCACTGACGGGAAAGATCTTCAACAAAAACATTAATCTTATGGTTGACCAAGTAAAATATTAAGATTTATAACAAATTTTTCAATAGCTAATGAAATTATCCCAAACCATAGCTTGAACAGTGTAAACTTCTTGAAACAGTGCCGAATGATAAGCGAGTTCGTCAAAATTATGTTTTTAGAAACTTTGCCACCTTAAACCTGGAAAAGGTGAGAAGTTAATGCATTTCATTATCTAAATTGGATTCTAAAATCTTATAATCATTCAGCGAAAAGATTTGGCATTTAAATTTTTGTTTTACATACCAGAAGCCTACAAATACTTCCAAAAGCATTTAGTAGGCAATGTTGATACTAATTTCCAAAGTAAGGCTAAGAATAGCTTTACAATCTATACTATAGTTTAATATATATTAATTCTAGGTTAAACAAATTTATTGCTTTTTTAAGTAGTCGCAGCAAATGATAGGACAATTGAGGTGTTCCAAATTGAGATTCAGCTATCTTCTATAATCAAATTTTATTCACAAGAGAAATTCTCATCCGATATTGAACTAGTAATTTAAGTTAAAAATTGCATAATGCTGAGTAAATAAATGCCTGTGTTTCAGGGAGAGGTGATACAATTCCTAATGTTATTACAGTGGTGGGTTTGTGGGTCTAAATTTATAAGCCAAGGCACAATAAATTTAATCAAGCTGACGGTAAAAAAAATCTTAAATAAGCCATGCCCATCTAGCAAAAAATATTAAAAATGACTTCGCTTACATCTAATCCAGGAAGAGCTTCTTCGCATTAGCCATATCATGGGTGATAATAAAGCAGACAATTTACTCAAGGAGTCTAAAATGTCGGAAACACAGCAGACCCAATTAGTTATCAAAGCCTTATTTATTAAGCATGAGGTAATGTAAATACACTGAATTTTATTGTTCTGAATTTTATTTTTCTGAATTTTGAGAAAGTAATAGTCAACCATATATATTCAGGATTATGGTCAAATTAATGAATTAATTTCATCAAGCTTTAGTTTTTTTCCAGAAAGTAAAAGGTGTTTCATATCCACCTTGAGGAATGAGTCACCAATTTCAATACCTAACTCCTGTATTGTATCATCAAATGATGATTACCTAGTACATTCAATTGACAAGAGTTCAATAAATTTCAAGCCATACATTAGGTAAAATCAATTTTGAGCTTTTAGATAAGAAGGAAATTTAGCCTGAATTCTTTTTTACAAATTATAATAAAGATATCTAAAGCCTGAAGATATTTTCGGAGTTTCTGATTTACTCGCCAACAAATTTAAGGATTTTCGAGAAAATAAATTCTACTTAGATGTAATATCCTATCTCAAGATTTATAAGCATTTGCAAGGTGTTTTGGATCCCAATCTAAGTTTAAAAGGTAAGCTTTAAATCAATTCTGAATAATTTCTTTTGGAGATAGATGTATAAATTATTATGTTTTAATTTTACGACAAAGAAAAAGAAGTTCGATACAACACTGAAAGACAACGGATTCAAACTTTTGTTTCTGAGCCTTTGATTGGAATGTTTTTGGATAGTCAATTAATTGCTATAACGAAAATAAGCTGGGTTAAATACAACGAATTGAAAAACTTCAGAAAATTATATTATAGTAGAAGATATAGTTTTGACACCTTGAAAGAGGATCAACATCATGCTTGTATACTTGATTATTACGATAAGAAATCTTTCCTTGGTTTTCAGCAACTTTTTTTAAGAGGTATTTTCGGCCTTATAAGTTGCCAAGCTCTTCATATCAGTTATGAGTGTTCACAACTAAATCCGCAGTTGTTAAATTATTTTTCTCTTCTCGATCCTAAAAATAGTAAATTTTCGGAAAATGTTCTTAAAACTTATGTAAAAGATTGTCAAAAAACTAAGCAAGTTTGTCACAAATACATATAAACATCGAGGATTATTTAATTATAAATTAATTTATTAATATTTGAACACGTTACAGCTAACTCCTTATCAATTAATAAAAAGTGAAATATACAAACCTAAGATCAATGTTGGCTTAAAAATAGTTATAGTTGGTGCATCATCTACGGGCCTGAGTTTTTTGAAGTCACTACTTTCAAACCCAACATACTACTTCGATTATATAACACTAATAAGTCCTACAGGGCTTCCATTTAAGGAACATTTCAGTATTTCTAATACTATTTACAATCAAGGAAAACTTAATTATTTAAAGTAAGCTAATTCATTTTTTTCTGTAGTAAGCTAATCAGGATTTAAATAATATCTCAAGTCAGATAAGCATAGATAAACGGGTCAATATTATGAAAAATTGGTTAATCAGTGTTGATCGTAATTTCAAGTTTATAACACTTGAGGATGGGTATCAAGTGAAATATGATTTCCTTTTTATCACGAGTGGAATTCAGGACGCAACCTTGTCTACTTATGGGATTAAAAGCTGGGGAATAAAATTTAAAAGCGATGAAAAATGCGTCAATGGTATATTTTCAATTTCCGACCCAAGCTTGAGCCGTCACTTTGAAGAAAATAGTAAACTCCTCAGCATATATATATCTCTCCAGATACCTTAATATCAAAAATTCACGATTAGGTTATTTGTTAAAGTCCTTAAAATGGAATCCTCTCAGTCATTTAGCATTATATGGATCTAGTGTGGAGTTGTTTGCCATAGCACATGTGTTTATAAAGAAATGTATGGATCCAAAAAAAATATGGATAATTCTGTCTGAAGAGTATGTGTTTAAACCTTAATTCAGCTATAGTTAGTAATTGTATTTGAAATCACATTGCTGCAAATTTTTCAGCAACTTCTTTGAGGATTTTGCTGGAGAAAATGGTGTTTAATAAATCATTCAAGTTTAACTTTAGATGATGATAGCATTTTCTATTCTCCTAAGGTCTTACAATTGATTGGATTGATATCAAGGCTTCAGCCATTAAAAGAATTATTTTTAAGCAGGCTGTAGACTTGGGTATTAACATCTTGCAAGGCTATAACTTGGTAGATGTTAATGTTAAAAATGAAAAATTGACTGGCATCTCTATAAGAAAAGCCGAACACAAGAACTCAGAGGTAAGCAGAACATTATGTCAAACGAATGCTAACACAGTAAGTATCAAGTTGTGCTATCTTTTCATTTCTCGATTTTAGCACGGATCAGAATTCGAAACGAACAGTTATTCAAAATTAAGTACAGATGCTGGTTTGTAGAAAATTAAACAGTATAATTATGAGTATTTCAAATTTTGATTAAATCAACAAAATTCAGGTCAATATGAACTTGAATTGTCATGTAGAGTTCTTATTACGTCTGGAAAAAGGCATGTTAATCCCAAAATATTTGAAGCTGCAAGCAATGCAGGATTAGTTTTCAACAAAAGATTGTGTGTAGACGAAAACTACTGGGTGAGTCATAGTTGGATGATTTAGTAACTTTTACATCAAAAACAACTATGGCAAATTTAGACTGTGGACCCTGCTATTTTGAGTGCTGGGTCTGTTTCTAAGTTCTCTGAAGTGTGCTATAATCAACTTGACAAGGCGAGCTTGGAGCTTTATGATGGCTGGGAGGTTAGATGGATATATAAATTTAAAACTCGCTAATTCAAATTGAGCTCAAATATGTCAGGTTGGAATGCGTCTCTATTACTCATTTATCACTTTCTTGGATAAATTTTACAAAGATGAGTCCTGTATACCATGGATAGATAAGAATATTTTATTCGAAGAGGAATCCTGGATACGTGAGGTTTGAATCATAAATGATGTCTTTTGTGCATCAAAGGTCAAAACTCTCAATGTTTTTAAAGCAAAATAAGCTTTACCAATTACCATGGCTCTACAAAAGTGATCACTTTAATGGTTTTGACAAATTTCAAAGCCCTGTGTCATATGAATTGACTTTGCCTCATGGTCTGGTTCTGATTGTGTCTCAAATGAACAAGTCCCAAAGGTTTAACTTATTATAAGACCCTAAATTGATTTAATCTAATTATTAAACAATTAAGTAACTGATTTTAGGATACTTGGCTCATTTCTTAAAGTATAGCTAAATGATAAATACAAATAATCTATTTAGATTTTCTAGCTTAAGTAACTCGACTAAAACAATATCTCAAGTACCAAACGAGAGCTTCAGCCTTGTTGAATCAAATTTCATGCGAACCAGCTCAGATATTGACCCAAACAAGTAAAATTTAATTCAGAATATAACTTTGAACTGAGACACATTTGATTGAACAGGACTTTCACAAAAATGATACCAGAGAGTCAAAAGTTTTTCTTCAAGTTAATTTTTGATTGTCTAGGCCGAATCGAATCTATGATATATTTTGGTGAAAATTACTTAATTTCTGCTAAAATGCTACTTGAACTCTCGTAACAATTCTGAGTGCTCTTTAGGTCAAATGGACACCCGAATTTTGTCGTTAGCGAATTTGGTAGGAAGTTCAATAACAATTCTCAATTCACTCTACGAAAGGTTCCACTCCGGTCTTATTTCAAATATTTTGGAGTTTATACAGCAAGATTGGGCATCTATTTTATATGTTGACAAGTTAGAAAAACTTACTGATCTCTTTAATATTGCATTAATAAGTATATAAATCTTAAGCTTTTTAATCTTCAAGCACCACATAATTAATGAGATCTTGACAAAGTATGATAATGTAAGAAAATAATGTGATGTTTTTAATTAAGAGAACTAAAGACTTTAGTAATAAAACTTGTAGAATGTTATCCGAGGGTGCGTATATAAACTAATAGAGCAAGAGTATTCATCATGTGAAGAAGGTCAAGGTCCCAACAAAAGCATAATAGAGCAAATAACAAACAGCTATCAGACAGTAATTATGAAGAAATTTGTATTTTATTGAAATCACTATAAATTCTTTTGGTTTTAGATGTATGGGTTAACTGATTTACAAAGCGATGAAAACTCTAGTAGAAAACTAAAACCTATACAAGATAAAATAAGATATTTTCTCAAAGGATTCCTAATAGCAAACCACTCAAACTTGCGTAAATCGTACCAAATGGACTCCATTTTCAAGTTCTAACTATACCACTCTTAAAGTCAAACTATTCCGTTGGGTGGATAAAAGACAATTGTTTCCATTGCTTGGCATAGCAAGTTGTTTCCAATTTTAAAGCCCTTGATTTGCTGTAAACTTTAGAAGTTGCAATCCATACTATTAGCTATAACTTTTTCACAATCTGAATTGGTTAACAAACTAGACGTTTTAAGCATAGTATAGCCAAATTTCTTGTAATACACTAGTGTAACTACAATAAAAAAATTTTATTATAATTATATATTAGTTTTATTCATTCACTATATTTAAACTTAACAAAAATGAGTAAATTTTTTATCATATTTCAATGTCTCTTGCTGTTGGGTTTGAATCTTATAAAAGACTCTATTTCACAAGATTATTATAATAACATAGATGACTCCTCAGGGGATTCGTTTTACCAAAATGATCTAAATCAGTTTAATGAACAAAATTCCGATTTTAATGGACGATATAATGGTTAAATTTAGTCTTCTCACCCTATATTTATTAATGATTCATGAATTTGAAAGGATTCCAGCCAGGAATGCAAAAACCAATGTTACCTGCGAATAATTTCCCGAGTAAATGACAAGTTACCTAGGTGCAAATAATTCAAAATGTATGCTTCATAAGCAGCAAACCAACCCAATATTCAAACCGGTGACCATGGTTCTTACTTAAACCCACAAGCTATGGTTAGATTCCCTTGAGAGTATCAAACAATAATATCACATGTTTTGTGAGAATACTAATTTCGGGATGATGAACTCTTATGCAAACCCTGGTTTGAGTTAATTCATATTTTTAAAATAATAAAGCTAGTATTATCAAACTAGGTAAAGCTAATATAAGTGGCGCTTAAAACTTATTGATAATATTTCTCTAGCAAGTCAAAGAATGGATGGAAAGACACCTTTTGTCCTTATAAATAATATTCCACCCCATCAAAGTAATCCTGGAGGTAAAACACTGGAAAACTGTTGAACCGGTGGTTAATGTTTCACTAGGAAGTGGTTCTGTAATTGGTCCACCAAATACCAATGCTATTAGTCCTGAGCTTGTACGTCTTTTAATCTCGAACAAAAGCGTCTTGATACCAAAAATTGGAAAACCTAGGTTCAGGAAATCATTGGAGCGGCCTTGGAAAGCCCTTCACTCATGAATGTTCTTTGTGGTTAATCTAAAATACGCTCATTTTAATATGTTTATAATGCCTTGAAATCTAGCTTCAATTTTAGGATCAGAGTTTGGGTAAGTTATATTTGATTCGAGATTATGCCTCGATTTAAATTTTTATTACTCAAAGATATGAACCTCAAGTTGGATATTGTCAACAAGCAGGAGGTTCTAGGTTCGAGGACTATAATGATTGAACTTGGAGGTATTTGAAAAACACAAAGCATTGTGAGATATTCTAATGCAAATAATGAATTATTTCATGTTATATAAAAAACTAAACTCAAGGGATGTAACATTGGACTTTGTTTTATAAATTTCTTTTTTTTCATATTGAAATTTTCTAACATTTTCTAATGTATTGTTACTAAAACAGGGAGTTTATTTAACTATATTATATAAAGAATATGCTATAAAATTAGTTCAAAATTGATTCGTAAGTGTCGTTAAGTATTCTTCAACTTCACAGTGGACTTAAATAATAAAAATCAAGGTGTGGGATTATGGTGAAGTGTTTGCTGATAATTATGATTGAGAAAGTTTCCTGGTTTCGGAGGTGAAGCTATAGGATAGGTGGAATCTGTATTAGTAATTTGAGATGGATTAACTTGGTTGTTAATTTCAGTCAAAGGGCTTTCATTCAGATAGGTAAGAAGTTGTGAACGGAGGTAATAAATGGAGCTATCTTCGTTCATGCTTTCGGTGAACGTGTCATCCCTTATATATAGGATAATGGAAAATGTAAAGGTGAGTATTAATTATTGCTTAATGAAATTCAAGAATAAGGGGTATAGAATCATGTATAGATAATGATAACGTTTCTAAATGTAATTAAGAATCTGAGGAGTAAAAAATTACTTGAGTTCCTTTGGAGTTAGAGATTTAAGTGCCTCTCTTGCACGGCTATTATCACATAACCGTACGAAACATCTATAGACATGTTTTAGTGCACGAATTGGGAATGGATTTTCATTTGGAAGTCCTGAAACCATAGTTGTAAGGACTGTTGAGATCGCATAGAATCGATCAGGTGTAGCGCATACATAATGAAGGCCTTGGTTGTCAGAGATGATCTTGTAAACGATGAAGGTTGCAACCTTTGGGAGATAAGAGTGTGTGAAACAAAACTTTACTTGATACGGTTTTGAAATTTTTTTTTAAACTAACCGTTTTGGACAATGCACTGCCGATTTCCATGATTCTTAAACAAAGGGGAATGATCTCAGTTTGTAGTAAGAAATTAATAACTTCTGAGCCTTCAACCTGAAGAAAGTAAATTTTTATTAAAGAGCAAATTCTTTATTCAATAATATAACAAGCATACTTTGACCAGAGCACCAATAACACTCAGAGAGGTAAGTCTTAAGTATTCAAAAGAGTTTGATTTTGTAACCGTGTTTAGGAATGGGTAAAGAAAGAGTGGTATTTGAGCTGAAGAATAATTTGAACAAGTTTATCAATGTTTACCAGAAATATGTTACAATTTATCATTCATAGGACAAGGAATTATTAACACATGAAATCTTGGTCAGTTTACCATCTACAAATAATTTCTGGGTCCCATGATCATTTGCTATACTTTGGAATAAAGCAAGCGCATTACAGACCCGATGTGAATCGGGTACTGTGAGTCTTGGCGGTGATAACAATGGGCTAAAAAAAAAGAGTATTTTCTGGGTTTAAGGATGAAATATAATATATATAGTACATACTAGATAGAAACAATTTCTTGTAGTAGAGCTGCAATCGTGCCAAAAGAATACCACAAAATCGGTGCAATATCTGTATATGAGCCCCGCGTTTTTGAGAGCTCCAAGAGTGCATCATTGCGTTCTTCTGCAATAATCAATTTTGAAACCAATAGCTCCAATCGTTCAGAGCTACCTTCTGCAGATTCAGCTGGACTTGAACTTTCTGGATTGCTCTTGTTTTCATGCATTTTGTCAATTGATGACTATTTATTTCAAATCCAATGTTAAAAATTATAAGCTATAACCTATTATCGTTCTTGTTAGGGGATTCCTTGTTATTTATAAAGAGAAAAAAATTTTGGTATTTAAAACTCATGAAATGATCGATTGTGTAGTTAAAATGAGCTTCTCTCATTCGATTTGAATTTCGGGTTCTCCGTTAATTATATATAGGTCGTCTGTAATTACACCACTTTCAATCAATCAGATGTCATTCAAACAATATAAATACTAATCAATTTGTGTTTTCATATATATTCGTTAGGGCAAATTATAATGATGTGCGTATAATGTTGAGTGGGTATGGTATGCTGTATATGTAGTGTAGGGTGTATGGTATAGGAGGTGTATCAGTATAAGGATTTTATATGGTGTGTATCGTGAAGTGTGGGTGTATATATAAGTAGTTTGTGTGTGTAGTTAATAATATTTATGTGTAGAGGTGTTTATATATAAAAAAAAATGTGGTTTTGAGTCTGTTTTGTATATTTGATAAAAATACTGAATTATAGCATCAGCCTCTTTAGCCTTGATTATTCCAATTATGAGTGTAATTTTTGAATTATATAAAGAAGTTGATTCACTATGTTTAAAATTTATATATAAGCTTTGTTTGGTTTGTGTACTATGTATATATGTATAATATGTGGATAAGCGTATATATATAATTAATATATATATATAGTGTACGTATGTGTAAAGTATGTATATATGTATATAAGCCTATATATATACTATATATATATATATATTGTACGTATGTGTAAAGTATGTGTGTATGTATAGTGTATGTTTTTGTATATATGTATAGAGTATGTGTGTGTATGTGTAGAGAGTTAGGGTATTAGTTCTTATTGTTCCTGAATGTGTTATGTAATATAAATAGTAAAGATGAGGAATACAAAAAATGTGTTTATTGTTTATGGGTATGTATTTGAGTTTTGTGTGTGTGAGTTATATTAAATTGCAATGTGATGTGTTATGTAAAATTTAATGAACTTTGATATAAAATCTTGATTAGAATTAAGAGAAAAATGTGTGTGTTTATATATAATATAATGTTATAGATAAATATTTGGTTTCTGTTTATAAGATTGTGTTGATAATTATTATAATAAATTAGTGTGGAATAAATCAAATATTCATAAACTAAAGAGGGAGTTAAAACATGTTAGATAAAATAATAAAATTGTTAATGAGAGGTCGTAAAACATAATTTTTACTCTTAAAATTCAATTATATAAAATTAAATATATATATATTATATATATGAGTAAGTATATGTGTATATGTGTAGTAGTCATGTATGTGTGTGTGTGTAGGTGTGTGTAGTATCTATTTGTTTTTATATATGAGGGTGCACGTATGTATGTAACTGTTTGTTTATGTGTATGTGTATGTTGTTAGGGTGTAAAATTATGTGTGAGTGAGCGTGTGTTTGTGTATGTGTATATGTTGTGTGTGTGTGTGTGTGTGCATGGGTTTGGGGTGTGTTAATGCATTTTCGAGCTGTATATGTGCACTTGGGAATTGTGTTAGTGTGTTTGGGAACAATTTATGTGTGTTTAAGCTATATAGGTGTGTATGTCTAGGATTTAAAATTGTGAGTATACATGTATAATATGCATGTTTCAGAGTTTGTATATGTATATGTGAGTATGTACGCATTTATGTATATGTATGTGCGTACTGTGTGTGTGCGTGTGTGTATATGTGTATGTGTACGTTTGGTTTTACTATATAGATTTATTTGACATATAAAAACACCCGTACAATTTAAAGTTTATTAAATCATTGAGAATATTTTCCAAATTGAACAATATAAATTGAAGGATACTATTAAATGTGTATGAATTGTATGATTTTTTAAAAATTAAAAATTTTCTGTGTAAATTTGATATATATTATATATCTATAATTTATAACAATTACTATAAATTGTGTTACAAAAATTAAATTTTTTGGTTTAATTAGTTTGGATGTTATATATAATAATTTGATGGTTAATATTAACATTATTTTAAGTACATACACACACAAACACACTCATATGCATAATCACACAAACACACTCATATGCATAATCACACAAACACACTCATATGCATAATCACACACACACACTCACACACGCACAGACACACACACACATACATACACACACTCACTCATACAGACACACAAACGCACACACAGACACAGGCACACACACACACAAACCTACATGCATTTCAAATAATTTAAAAATAAGTACATTTGTATGTTTTAGGTGGCAATTTTGATCAATGATCTCAATGCTACACTTAATTACATACACATACTCATAAATAATCACAGACACACACACCTACACCCAAACCCATCCTGAGACTCACATTTACACACAGAAACTTAAATAGACATATACATATCCATAAACAAACTCACAATCCCATACAATCTGTATATACACATACCCATATATATATATACATACACACCCATATATACACATACACACACACATCCCTATAAACAGACACAAGACCACATAAACAAACACTCACACCCTTACACAAACCTACACATCAGCAGTCACACACTCCAATCACACACACACCAAACACACACACACACATTTCAATGAAACATATATATACAAAATAAGATTAATGTATGCTTTTTCCTTAATTCTACACATTTCTAAACGGTATGGC